>BLXL01011625.1:0-10330 GCA_023170135.1 Acarapis woodi | reverse complement strand
CAACATGGGTAAGTTTTTTTTTTAATTGCATTGAAATTTTTCAATATATTTTTACTGATTTTCTAATTCATTTTGAATTTCATTTGATTTAATTAGGATGATCCCCGACTTATTATTCCTCAAAATCAACTCAGACTTTTACAAATACAACAGTTGGAATTAGAACAACAAAAACAGCAATTACAAGGTAAATTGCAAATTTTATTAAGTATATGAAAAATGAACTAATTTTTCTTTTGCAATAGTTCAACTTCAACAACAACAAATACAACAACAACAGATACAACAGCAACAAATTATTCAACAGCAACAAACAAATCAACAACAACAAATCATACAACAACAACAAATTATTCAGCCTCAGATTGTATCTAACGCCAAATTGCCAGATGGTTGGGAACAACGAAAGACTGAGGACGGTGAAGTTTATTTCATCAATCATAATAATAATGATTTGACAAGTAGCTGGTTTGATCCACGTATACCTCTTCAATTACAAAAACAGAACATAAATAGACCACCGCCTGAATTACAACAAATTTCGCAACAACAAAACCAGCAACAAATTCAACAGACTAATCAGCAATCAGTGCAGATCACTAATAGTGAACATATAATTCAACAAAACTTAATACAACAACAGACATTACAACAACAACAACAACAGCTTATTATTCAACAACCACAACAAACACAACAGCAAACACAAAGATCGCAACAAGCAACTCAACCACAAAACATTCAACCTGACGAATTTAAAATAAGGGTTCAACAGTTGCAGTTTGAACGTGATAATCTCAGACAACGAGGACTAGAAATTCAAAATCAATTAACCAATAATAATCAAATAATAACAACAACTGGTATGGATCCATTTCTAGGAGGTACGTTAACACCAAGTGAAAATCACAGTAGACAAGAAAGTGCAGACTCAGGTATCGGTTCAAATTATAGCTTGCCAAACACACCTGAAGATATGTTGAGTAATGATTTGGATTTAAATGAATGCAGCAATTATGTGCACGAAGACCTTGGTCTCGATAGTTTGGCGATCTCGTCGATGGATCTAGATGAAAATATGGAAAGTGATGATTTGTTACCTAATTTGACTGATGAAATCAATTGTCCTGACATCCAACTTTCGGATATAGAAACAATCTTAGCTGCTAATTCGGCTAATCCAAGAGATTGGATTTAAGGTATGACTAAAAAATGATACCAACAAAACAACACAAGTTGACCTATTTGATTTAATTTTTGATCTAAATAGTAAATTTAGAGATAGTTGCGAAAATACTATTTCATTCAAAAATCTCATTATCACTTTGTACATTTTTAAACAAAAAAATTATTATATTATTCACATATATCGTCTAGTTAGTTCTTATTCTTGTGTAAAACAAGCAGAATATTAGTGATTAATTAGTGATGAAAACACAAAAAAAAAAGTATTAATCATTAATAAATAAAAAACAAATCACCCGATCTTTCGCTCGTGCTCAAATAAATTGGGATTTATATTTCGAACAAGACAATCAAGGATGCACTCAGTCCATTTATCTAGTTATTCTTCTTAATAAAGAATTGTAATTATTTTGTTATTTCATCTTGATGAGTCATCAGATGCACAATTATCTGTTTTCATATTTTAAATTTGGAATTATGAAAATTATTTAAAATTTATTTTTAAAAATGAAACAAATCAAAAAGCAACAAAATATAAAAAATAATCCTGTTTTTTGACGCTTTGTTTTTATTTTCTTCTGAGTATTAGTTCCAAGCACACTTAATTTCATTTCTAAGCATTAAAACATTCTTTGTATAGTGTGGCCGATTGTTAAAAATAAAAAAAAAAATAAATAAATAAGATCTTCTTTATCTGGTTTATGATTAAAAATAAAAAATCGAAAAAAATATTTCATTCATTTTGAAAAATTTTTTATTTTTTAAATAATTGATTTAGTCCGTAATGGTATGAAATTTTTGATTTTTTAAAATCTTTATTTTCATATACAGAAAATTTACGGAAATTTATTTTAACGGGGACATTATTCGATTATTATTAATTTCTTGAGAAATCAATGGATGAAAATATAAATGATTAATAATTTAGTTGCTTAATTATAAGCACGAATTTGCTAATGAGTATATTATCCTGGATATTAGTTATTAATAAATTTCATTCATTAAATTTTCAAAATAATCACCTTTTTTTAGAAATTTTCAAATATCAAGTAAACACTTATTGTTTTTTGAATTTTCTAAAAACGCAAGCCTTTCTGATCTTAAAATATCAATCAATTATGAAAATTTTTCATGTAGTATAACATTCATATTTAAAAATCTTGTCTTAATGAATATTTATTCAAAATCAACCAATTTTTCAAGTAAATAATTATCTTTTGATTGATTAAGGAAAACTCTAAAATTTATCCATTAAATGTGATGCTTCTTTGCAAAAGGAATTAATTTTCTCTCCTTTTTTTTTCATCGAATTGATTATGTAGGTATGTTTGTAAACTTTCTTGCATCTCGATAATGATTAAATTATTTGAGTTTAATTCAAAATAATTTAAAAGGCCGCTCTTTACAATGTTGATTCTCTGAATAAATTCGTAATAATCAATTCCTAATTAAACGTGTTTCATCATCTTTCACATTAACCGCACTTCAATGTTTGATAAACATGTTACCCTCGCAAATATTTTTAATTTATTTTATCACATAATAAATCAAACGAGAATATTATTCAAATAACATATATTAATTAGACACCTATATGGGTTTTTTTGACCTGTTGAATAAACTAACTAAAAATAAATTATATTTTACTTGCATCCAAGAATTAATCTTTTAATCAGTTGAGCAATTAAAATAGTAATCAAATACATATTCTGCAAATGAATTTTGAAACTTTTGATTTAAATACATCTATCAATGATTAATAATTATTAGTAATTTTCTTTAAATTCATTGCTGCAAATTTTTGAAAATGATTTGTAAATAAGAAAAAATTTTTGTAACAAAAACAAACATAAATTGTCTATCGTTGTTTAATATATGCGAAATAACTTAATCCATTATGTTTTTTGCAAACGATTTAGGGCACTTATTTATATTAATCATTTCAATAAATTTTATTTGATTAAAAATTAAAGTTATCATATCAAAAGTGCATGAATAGTGAAATCGATGTTCAGACAATTAAAAAAAAATTTTAATTAATATTGATTGATATAAGTTGCAGAAAAAAATTAGTATGTCTGATGTTTTTAGTAAATCGATAAAAATTTCATGAATTAAAATAAATATCTAAGATTACAAACTAATCAAAATTTATTTCATGCATTTATAATGGAAAATTATTTTTTTTTTCATAATGCACATTTGATGTTAATTTAAATGATTTTGTTATAAAATTATAATGATGATCAATTTCATTTGATTAGAGTTGTTTAAATTTTTTTTTTTTCAGATAAAAAATTAGCTGGTAATAATCACGAAAATCAATATTATATTTCCACATCTAAAGCTGTAAACAAAAATTTAGTCTAACAAGTTTTTTAGTACTCCAAAAAGATCAAAATTAAATAGCTAAATTTTTTGACCTAAGAAAAGGTTCATGAATTTTTCACAGTCTATGCAAAAAATTTTTTTTTAATTTATGAATCAATTAGAGAAATAAATGCATTAATCAATTATATGGCGTTTATTTTAGAACCTTATCAAAATTTTCGAAAAATTTATTAAAAAAAATAAGGTCAATCATACTGTTTAATATGTAAAATTTTTTAATATCTGTTATGATTAAATTCAAAGCTTTAAAATTTTTTAAAGTGAATTTAAATCGTTCATGGGCTTGTTCACTATTAAATATATAGGTAAAATATTTGTAACTTATATCAACAATGATAATTTCATTCATCAATTTTAAATAATAACTGTAATTATCGTTACTCACCACAAAAATAAAAAAATTCCTAATTTAAATTCGAAAATAAAAAAAAAACTATTCCTGTAATCACAGAAAAATATGTTTCCCGATTATTATTATGTATCAATAAAAATTTCACACAGACTAAACGAACAAACTGAATTCAATTACGTATTTTGAAATAGAATAAAATCAAAACTCCAATTAGATTTTCACCTTAAAATTTTATTTATTAACAAAATTAGACATAATTACTGATGAACAGCGAAATATAGCAAAAGAAAAGGAAAAAAAATCATGTGTATATAAACATGTACATAATTTATAAAATTGTAAAAAAACAAATGGCTAGATACAAAAATTTGAAAGAAATGCTTAAATAATACTTTGCAAACATAAAATAGTACCCATGTTTGTCACCTCTCAATATTTAAATTCTAAAATGAATTGAAATTTTACAAAATAATTACAAAAAAACAATTTTAATTGAGAATTGCGAATAAGTTTACCTAGACGTGCATATACATACATATAAAAAATTTAGTTTTTTTAATAACCTTTTTATTAAAAATAATTACATATCACCTTCTACTTCATTATTACTATTATCTATGGGTTGAGATTGAGAATGCTTATCCACTTGCCACTTAAAATTACCTGTAATATAAATTTTTTTATAAATTTGTTCGATTTTTTTTAGTAGAAATGAAAAAATAAATAAACGAAAACTTACTATTTAATAACCAAATTTGGGACTTAGACTTTTCATCACAAATGTTGAGCACAGGTAGGGTAGGATCATTTGACTCGACAGGTTTGTCAAGACATAAATTTGAATTCATATGTATTATTTGTTTAGTCGTGAAATTGTATTTCCAACTTTGGTTACCTCCCATATTATGGCATCTAAATAATTTTATAGGCACTGCATTGACTTTACGTTTTAATTTGTCATCAATTTTATTTGACCCGTATTTTTTCGCTAAATATTTGTATGATGAACTTTTTTTATCTACATGGTTGATTAAAGTAGCTGGCACACTGAAATAATGAAATTTGTTTTTAATAAATTCACTATATTTTTTTCAGAACATACCTAGCATCTAAACATGAATCATCACTCATTATTTGATTTCGTTTTGTATAAGCAAATACTTGATTACCCCCCAAACCATGACATTTAGCGAAACCAACTAAAAAGAATTCATTTAGTAAAATTNNTTTTTCATATACTTAATAAAATTTGCAATTTACCTTGTAATTGCTGTTTTTGTTGTTCTAATTCCAACTGTTGTATTTGTAAAAGTCTGAGTTGATTTTGAGGAATAATAAGTCGGGGATCATCCTAATTAAATCAAATGAAATTCAAAATGAATTAGAAAATCAGTAAAAATATATTGAAAAATTTCAATGCAATTAAAAAAAAAACTTACCCATGTTGTTGTTTTCTCATTGTGATTGATGAAATATGTTCTACCCGTCTGATGATCAACTGCTTCCTCCCATCCTTCAGGCAGAGGAATTTGATTTATATCACTTAATTGTCTAATGTGTTGAATTTGTTGATTTATCCTCAACACATTTTGTTGTTGTTGCTGTTGTTGTACTGTTGTAACATTTTGAACGGTTTGCTGTTGTGTACCTTGATTTGTGACTTGTTGTTGGTTTATTGGACTTTGATTGTTTTGATTTAGTTGTGTTTGTTGTTGTGGTACGACACTTAGTGTTTTTTGTAAGGTGGCTGGTGAAGAATGTGCTCTTGAATGGGCGATAGGGAACCCAGCTCGATTTAACATTGTCAGCTTTTGTTGTGGTTGATTGATAATAATGTGCTGTTTATTTTCAATTTGATTCGTGCTCACATTATTTGACACAATAATCGATTTGAAGTACGGTTTCTTGACTTGATCAATTGATGATTCGCGGCTGTGTGACGCACTTCTTGTACCATTTTCAGGTGGTGTAAAGAATGATGCAGGCAAATTACGTTGCCTCATTGGTGTACCTATTGATATTTGAGAGTTAGCCTCAGTTACACTAAACAATTTGTCAAGATCTTGTTGTGAGTCCGTATGCACACGCACAATCTGTGTCTGTGGAATTTCATTAGCGATAGTGGCCATTTTGAAATGATGATGCCTTTGGGTATTCGTAATCAAAAATTTACCGTGAGAGCAATCGATTAATAAAATTAACAAAATATAGGCACTTAAAACGAAAGGCACTTAGTTTCTTCAGATTAATATCGTATTTGGCACCTGTTGAATGGAGTGTTAGAATAGTCTAATTATTCATTCCAATGACTAGATAAACGCAACGAAATCAGACATTTTTCTTTTCATTCATAATGATCTACTTAAATTTCATGAGCAGGTGTTTCGAATTCGAAATTTGTGCATACAAGCATCCAGGGTGATACTATGGAAAAAAGTAGGAAATTAAAAAATTTGTTTTTTTTTTTTTTTTTTCTTTTTCTAATTAGAACATAAGTGAAAACACACTTTAATGGTGGAATTGCATTTTTGCCAAAAAAATGTGATAAACATTTTCGCAAAAAAGAAAAAATTTTTGCTCGTAGAACTTAAATCTAGGTACCTATTTACCTAGTTTTTGTTTACTTATTAGATTTAGAATAAAAAAAATTGTATCGCATTGTCTTCTTAATTTGTCTACAAAACAACTCTGCAACGACTCCTACACATAGTGGTCCATTGGCTCAAATTTTTTTACATTTTATAAGAAAAGTATCTTGGCAACTGAAGGTAATATATTCACACCTGTGTTGACTTTGTTAGACAAAGAAACATTTATTTACATTTTGTCAATTATTTTTCTTAACGAATTCACTTAAATGAAATATTCACCGATTTAAAGAAAAAAAAAAAAGAGTTAGGAACAGAGCTTTTGATACACACATTTACTATTCTTTATAAAAAATTTCAATGCGTTTATCTATATATACAGCAATACTTAGTTTCAGTTTTAGTGATTCAAATCGTTATTTAATCAATGTATCATAATATTTTCTATAATTTTAATATAAGATAGGATATAAGAATTTTTGACAAATTTATAGATAAAAATTTTTAAAAATATGAAAAAATAAATTTTAATCAAGTCGAAAAATACTAAATAGATTCGTTTATTATTCAAACAAGTAATTTAGCGAACAAAAAAAAAAAGATGAAAAAATTAAATTAAATAAAGAAGATGAACAAAAATAGCACTTGTAAAGCACTTATGGAAGGAGACATTGTTTTTTTACCTTTCGTTAGGTATACATAAAATGCAAGTAACAAAGAGAGTGTGTGAAAATGTTCAAATAAATATGTCGATTGAATGCCCAAGTTACCTGTGTGTATAGTGGAAAAACTTAATTGATCTAAAGTAATCTATAAAATTTATCAATAAACACAGAAAACTTCTTAAACTCCGAACAATCGCCATTCTATACCTTTACTTCAACATTTCTTTGTGTAACTATTTATGATGATCATCTCTTAGTTCCAAATTTTTCACAATCTAAAAAAGCTGTTTTTGAAGATTTTTTTGAACTAGTCTCACCAAGACCCCGACTGTGCAAATACAACTATTTAATATATTAAGATCTTTATATTAAATTGATACTTTCGTATACCATCGGTCAATTTAGCTTTTAAACAACAAAAAAAAAGGTGTTTTCTGAATAATAGAAATGTAGTCTTACAAAAACATACCTAAACTAAGTTAAATAAAATTTAAAGAAGTGACCTCAAACACTAAATACTTTTATAAGCTTAAGAGATTTGTACCATTAGTCAACATTTATGATTTTGATTAGTAATATTGCAATGATGTGGCCAGTACATCAAAATTCGATCAAATATATTAAAATGTGTGATGAACCTTATTGAATTCTAAATAAAGTATATTAATTTTATTTTTTTCTAGAAAAAAACTTTAATTATTTTTATTATTATACAAAGCAACTTTAAGAAAAATCTTAAATTCTAGCGATTCAATCAGTAGAACTATTAATTTTTACCTAGTGTAATTCTAAAATCATAGAATTTAAATGTACTAAAATGAAAATAAAATTTTTTAAGCAGTCTAGTGTTATGGAAAAAAATTCTAGAATTCTTTTCAAATTCAAATTCAATTCTCTATTTGTTGTTCTAATGTTATATTGAAGGCACAGTCATTTTTCATCTTAACTAAATTATAATGTGAAGAATGGGGCAACATTAGCTACTAAATTATTAGGATGGATAGGTACGCATACAAAACAAGCTATTGGTCATCTACCAAGCAAAATGTACAATTAATCTGATAAATTTTATAGGTTTCATACAAATTCATGTCTTGGCATACATACAAAAGTAATGTTCTTTTTTTTCATTTTTAAATATGTATGAGACAATGTTACAAAAAAAAACTGTATCATAATCGCTTGCCACCAAAAAACTGATCAATGTTGAAAATAGTTCAGTAATCTGATATAATTTTACTTCTGAAAAAATTTTTAAAAATCCTCAAAATTTCACAGGTACTATGGCAAGAAAACTTTCTTGAACACATACACATAATTTTAGTTAAAAAGTTTTCGTATTGGTCAAATAATCAAGGTGAATCAAGAAGAATGTAAGTGCTTTCTATTAAAATTTGAAAAGCTACTAAGCATTTTCATAAAATTAGATCGATAATCTAAAAGGCTAATACTTTTACCTGTGTTACTTATTCATCCTAATTATTTTGAAGAATTGAAAAAATTCTTTGAGAGAAGAGTGTACTAGATGAACAAAGTTCAATGTGCACATATTTTGAGTACAAGTAGTAATGTTATACATGAAAATCAAATGAAAATTTCAAAGCATCTTGTTAAGTTTAAACATGTCGATTGACCACTATTAGTAGTTGAAAACGTAAAGGTCTAGTCTAAGGTGAACATAATGGACATTCAAAACTTTTAAACTAAAATAGCGTGAAAAACAGGTTGAAGGTCTTCAAAAAAATAAATTGTGTTTAAAGAGCATAGAGAACTAATTATATAGAACAATATTTTTTACATCGCATAGGCACATTAGACATGTAGCATTTAAAAGGAGGAGACTAAGATGATGGTAAAGCTATGAGCATAGCTAATAAACTGTAGTTTTATGAATTCTATGTTGATCAGTTAGCCTGTCTTCTTTTTCTCATTGGAAATGAATTTTTTGGTTAGAACAATTTTTTACTCTGCTCGTTTAAAGCTCATCTTTCTTTATTTAAAAGAAAAAGATTAAGCGGCTTCTAGGAGCACTTTTCATCTTTAAATAGTTCATAGGCTTTGATCAATAGAGACTTAAAATCGATGCACACCAGGTAATTATAACCTTGAATCAATAAAATGATTATAAAAGTAGATGCAATTTTTTTCACTTAATTTCCATTTGATCGTTTGTAATTCAACATTACTAAGACGTCAAATATATGCAATCATTAATAGTCAGTTTTTAATTTTCAGAACAACGAATAGTATTTAAACATATTATATTTCCAAATAATATTTATTAGTATTTTAATAATATATCCAAATAATTTATATACAAATTTAGTTTAGTTAATTTATTAATATTCAAGCGAATGTTAGACAAATATATAAAATTATTTCAAAAATATGCAGACCTTATATAAAATACATATATTATAAATATTTAATTATGTAATATTGGTACAATGATAGGTCATTAAAATCATTAGCATTGGTTGCTCACTTTTACAAAAATAATTCATCTCATTTTTTTTATTTTTTGCTAAATCATCAATATCAGAACACTGGGAGTAACTAACTTATTAAATTTATTCAGTCAATTTGAGATGTAATTTTTAGGTAAATAATTTTATTATTCAAAATAATTTTGAAAATTCGCACTAGCAAAAACCTCAAATCGTTATAAGCAACAAGTTAGAACTTTGAATATTGATTTATTATTTCCGAATTTCATCATTCTCTTTAAATAATAAATTCTCTTCATTCTTCCCTTTAAAAAAATTTTTTCAAATATTTATTTCAAAAGTTTTGATGCTAAAATTTCAATGTTGAATTTTTAATACTTTAATTTTAATATTGAAATATAATAAAGTCCAAATTTTAGTTCTCAATTTAACTTTTTAAATAATATAAGTTTTCGATTTGCCTTTTTTTTTTATTTTTTTTTATTTTAATAAAATGCTTATCGATTGCAAAGGAGAGTCTTATATACAATATAGTAATGACATGAATTGGAGTTCTAACCATAGGCGTTAAAAGTAATTATATTTGAATTCGTTAGGTTTATTATTAGAACTGAAAAAAATTTGAAAATGCTCTTTTTTTAAGCATTTAAATGAGAAGTTCTATGAATCCAAATTTATTTTAGTTGATGAATTATTTGGTTA
>BLXL01011623.1:0-10305 GCA_023170135.1 Acarapis woodi | reverse complement strand
GAAACAAAAAAAAATGCCTCTGAAAATGGTGATTTGAAAAATGATATGCCTCAAAGTGCAAATATAGAAAATGTAATGTCTACAAATGGATTAAATAGTGATAAAGCAAAAAATAAAAATGTGAAAAACAATGAGATACCTTTGTCAGACGATTTGATTACATTGTCAAATGTTCAAGTGCCTTCAAAAAACGAATTGACTAATGGATCAAATAGTGGCGATAAAGGAAAAAATGAGAAATCAGTTAAACAAAAATCAAGTGCAACGCAACATCGCAACAGTAAACAGGACACGGCTCAATTACTTAGAAGAAAATCAGTAACACCATCAGTTAAACTAATTATACTTTGCAAAAAAGGAGATTGGTTAGCCGTAGAAACGTTTCTTAAGCAGGTGGATAGGCGATCTATTGATACTACAATTGCTAATGAAGATAATAATTGGACTCCTCTTCATTATGCTACGCGAGATAATAGAGTAGCTATTGTGGAGAGATTGATACAATTAGGTGAGCACATCACATTCATTTGAAATTTGATTTTTTTAAAGAAAAAATATCAAGAATTTAAATTATTTTATGAAAACTAGGTTTTAACGTAAATGCAAAAGCAGATGAGAGTATCACATGTTTACATGTGTCCTGTTTGAATGCAAGAGAAGATACGATTAAACTTTTGCTTATGAAACGAGCTGATACAATGGTACCAGCAGGTGTAAGTTTAAACAAAAAAATAAAAATTTGTTCTTAATTTATTTTCATACCTATTTAGCCTAAAAAACAACTTGCTCTTCATATTCTTTCATCAAAACCAACTGGTCAAGCTGTAGTTCCGGCAAGTAAATTCATATTTTAGTTGACAATGTAATTATTATTAATTTTTTTTAAAATCATATTTAGGTTCAACTTATTCTTAAAAATTCCCCTAAAGAATGTCGCTTATTTAGAGATGCCGATCAAAACATTCCTCTTCTTTATGCCGTAGAAGTAGGTAATCATGGTTTGGCGAAGGAATTATTAACTGAATTTCAAAAAGAGCAACTTGAAGCACGTAAGAATGGAAACGGTGATGGAGCTATTCATATAAGTGCTAAGAGAAGAGATATTGAAATGATAAAACATTTGATCGAAAAAGGATGTAATATCAATATGAAAAATGTAAGTTTACCTACTTTATTAATGTTTTATTTAATCGTTCTTTTTTACCCATTAATTTTTTTATACCTAAACAGAAAGAAGGATTGACTATTCTTCATATTGCCGCTTTGCATAATGATGAAAGTATGGTACGTTATTTAGGTGGTTTAGATGGTTTGAATGCAGATATACAGGATAAAAAACATAGAACCGCACTTCATATAGCCACTGAAAAAGCCAATGCGCGTATGATGGACTTTCTTGTTGATAAATGTAAAGCCAGTCTTCTCTACAGAACAAAGGTATAAAAATTTTACATTATTTTATAATGGACTAGCATAGCTTTATGAAACATAAATCCATATCTCAATTTTAAATAAATGATGAGAATGTACAGAAAATAAAAATTAGTGTTAGAAAAATATTCAAATTTTCTTTGCAGTAACTGAATTTATAATTTCAATTTATTTTAAAGTTTTTTGATTTTTTATCTTAGTTTGACTTTTTCGTCCATTATTGAATCATTTTCGACAAAGATATGTAATTAAAAAAATTTCTAATTGGTAATGTTATAATATTGCAAATTAATGTGTAATCAAGTAATTGCTTGATCCGGTCAGTATTACGATTTGCAATTAATATATTATTGCTATTTAAGCAAGATATTTTTCAAATCGAGAGAAAGTATTTCAGTTGATTGAGTTAATCAAATTATTTTTTATCCAAAATATATAATATTTAATATAAAAATGAAAATTCTGATTCTGATTTTCGTTTTCGAATTTCAATTAAGAAAATTTTTGCAACAAATCTAAATAAATTTGAAAATTTTTATAATTGAACGATTTTTTTTTGCTCAAAAATTTTCAGCTAAATAAATACGATTCTCTTTACTTTCGCGCACATATTTTGCCATTGACTAAATTTATTTTTTATAAATTGATTTTTATTTAAAAAGAATGCTTATTTAAAATTAACTTAATAGATATTTAATTCTTACTGATTATTTTTGTAAAAAAATATTTATTGAAAAAAAATTTTTTTTATAAAATACATTGTAAATACACAAATTCCATCTAAATTCTAAAATTTGAAAATTTTATTTAATTAATTATCTTAATTCAAAAATCAAATATGCAAGTGAAAATATTGATTTGAATTTTAAAAAAATTGATGGGCCTAATAACCAATTCTCACGTTTTTTTAATAGATCCAAAAAAAACAATTTCAATGTATTTTGTAATTCGTTGACTGAAATTTAATGTAGTTGCATTTTAAACTTAGATTAAACAAAAATCTTTGACTCTTATGTGAAAAAAATTTAAATAGATCAATCTACTCAAATTTTGAAAGTTCAAAATTTTTTACAAGACCCTTCATGTTTGGCTAAAAATTTATTATTTATCTTGTCATGATTTCTAAAATTGAAAAAATTATTTTATTTTATGAAATATTAAGCTTTACTTTTATAAAATATGATCCTATACTACATAAAAATATATATTAGAGTATACTAAATTACATATCCAATTAAAATCTTAGATAGCAAATCAATTTTTAGTCGTTTTCATTACTGATTATTATTTAATAATAATTTCGCTACTCATTATTTTGCTCTAATTTTGATTATAAATGTAAAGTAGCTTTTGGACTAATTTTAAAAGTACAAAATAAATAACACAATATTATTATTCGGGTTTAACCTTTAGAGAATTTATTCACTTGTTTTTTAATTGTTATTATTTTTTTTTTGATTTAAATCTTTTCAATGTAATAATGAATATGTGCTTATCGAATTTCTCAATTTGAATTTGTGGTTAATGTAAAAAAAACCTATGCGACTAAGCGAATGGATCAACAAAAAGAATTTTTTGAAATAAATGAATGCTAATTATTAAAAAAGAGAGAATACTAATTATATTCAAGTACAATTTGGTTGTTAAGTGATTAGACAATTCCGCTTTTTATTAAAATTTGGTACAAATGTCTGAACTCGCACTATGAGTAGTTCAATTCACAATATATTTTGCAATGAATATATACTAACATATGTTTTTTGAACTATACCATATTATTTAATCACATTGGCAAGTTATAAGCTTGAAAAAAAAATTTTTTAATGTAAATATATGAAGCGATTAGCCGAAATTTTTTTTATGAATTATAGATTTAAAGAATCTGTGCTTGAAAAGATATAAGTAGAGAAAGTAAAAAATTAATTTTGAACGACAATATTTTTATACATATATTTCTTTCGTAGCATTGGGTTTGAAAAATAACATGGCCTTATTTAAAAGCCAAGTTTTAATACTAAGGAACATTGTTTTGGCATATAGTAAACTCGATAATTATATAGTTGATAATGTTCTAAAAAATTAAAATTAGGCCATTAAGCTTAATTTCTTTTTTAGTTTATGATTAAGTATCTTTGATTATTTATAGTTTTTCGATTCATCTCCTCCAACCAATTCGCTAAAAAAAAAGTTTATCTAGACTCGGATCTTTGAATGATTTATTTCGAAAAATTGCAAGCTTCACGACAGATTAATAACTTTATTGAAATTTTAATTTATTGCTTCAAAATATGTTCTAATGAAACAAGGTTATTTTATTATTTGATTGGATTGTATCAATTGATCGTATAATAATTTTTATTGGACGCACAGCTTTATGACGTTTTGTCCAAATAATGAAATGCAAAACTATGTTTGATAGCATATTTAAACAAAGAAATTTTTAGTCATCTATTTTTGTTGAGAAAAATCAATAATTAATATTTGAATTTGAAAGTTAGAAAATAACTTTTTTATATCATTACAATTCACAGAATTAAGCATTTAATCATTTACTTATCAAAAATTCAAACTGATTTCGAGTCAAATAGTTATTTTAAAAAATTTGAAAATTTATAATGAAAATCGATTCGATATTTCTAGGTAAATTAATTAATTTAAATGATTTTTAAAAATAAATATCAAAAAAAAAAAAAAAAATATATATATATATTATTTAAAATTGATCATTTAAATTTGATCTATAAAACTTATTAAATTTAAAATCGGATGATAAAAAGTTAAAATACATTTAATAAAAATTTTTGTTATCGAGTGATAAAATACATTTTTTATTTTGTATTGATAAATCTTCAAATAATAGTAAAAATTTATTTTGTTATGTTTGACTCATCGTTTTTTGCTTTCGAATCGAAAAAATGTATTATTCATAGATACTAAATTAAATATTTAATCATAGGCCGGAAGTAGTATCATGCATTTGGTGTGTAAAAATTGTCCAAAAGAAACGGTAATGCAATACATGAAAAAAGGTAATAATTACCAATACATCTTTGCAACTATTTCAATTAAATATATTGTTAAATTTTTAATATTTGAGATTTTCAATTAAAAAATCATACAACTTTTATTTTTTTTCAAAGGCGTACCCCTTTTGATGTCCGATAAGGTAATGAAAAAAAATTTTAAAAGTCATTTTAGGTCTAATTTGAATTCTTTTATTTTTTAGAATGGAATCAAATTGTTGCACATCGCAGCAATGGCTGGTCATGTTGATATTGTTAGAATAACATTACAAAAAGGTGCTTTAAATTATTTTTAAAAATATTGAAATCTTCATTACTATAAATTCTAAATAATTTCTGTAGGAGAAAAGGTAGATGTGGCGACAAACGTTAGTACATAATCATAATTTAGCAGGTTTTAAACATTGAGATATATTATGAGAAATTTTTGTAATTATCACATAGGAAGGATATACTGCTTTACATTTGGCAACTGAGAATCGACGAGATCATGTAATTGAACTTTTATTGGGTTTCGGTGCATCTATTAATGCAAAAACTTCAAAAGAGGGATCAACTCCGCTTCATTTGGCAGCTAAAACCAAAGATTGTTTAAAATGTGTAGCAATGTTGATAAGTTCCGGCGCTAGAATAAATGAAACTCAATATGTATGCAAACTTTGTCGTGTCTTTTTTTTTTCAGTTTTCTTTTTTTTTTTTTTTAAAGATTGCTAATTATTGTTTTTTTGATGGATAGAATGGAGATACGCCGTTGAATATAGCAGCCCGATGTGGTTATTTGGACACTTTCAATCGATTAATTGAAGAAGGTGCTAAACCTGAATTGATGAATAATGATGGTGAAAATGCCTTACATATAAGCGTGAAAGAGTGCCATTTTCCAATTGTGGATAAAATCATAAATTATGTTCGTAAAAAAGCACTTAATCAAATACAGAGAGGAAACGAATTCATGTCAGAAAATATTGCAAACGGTCAACAAACAGAGACTGAAGAAATTGATCCAGTAAAAGAGCTAATTAATCAGCAAAATAAGGTAATCATTTGATCAAATAAAAATCATTTTAAAAAAATTACTTGCTATGTAATGGATCAAATCAGAGATGATTAAATAATTTTTTTTTTATTAAAGAATAAAGAAACATGCTTGCATCTTGCTGCTGCAATTTTAGAGTCAAAAGCACATTATAAATTTGAACAAGCGGAAATCATGCAACTTTTGCTCAAATCAGGTGGTGATGTAACAATAATAAATGATAAAAATGAAACGTGTGTTCATTACGCTAGTAAATTTGGCGGATTAGAACAACTAAAAAAAATAATTGAACATTTACCTGAAAGTAAAGCGATAGCAGCATGCAATGCCCTAGCTAATAATGGATGGTCACCACTATTTTATGCATCGTAAGTTATAGTTGTCTAATTAATAATTGATTTATTTTAAATTAATAATTTATTAAATTAAAGTTCAAATGGACATGATGAAGTAATTAAGGTGTTGCTGAAACAATCAGCAAGAGTAGATATTTTCGATTCAATGGCTAGAGCGGGTTTGCACTTGGCAGCTGAACTTGGTCACGAAAAAGTTTGTGAAGTACTTTTAGAAAATAATGCATTTGTAAACGTAAGAAATAAGCAAGGTTTAACACCACTACACTTATGTATGTTATTATACCTTTTCTATTGTAAATAATTAATTCAATTTATATTTGATATTTTTATTTAAAGCCGCTCAAAATGGATTTGTAGATTTAGTACGTAATTTGGTACAAAAGCATAACGCACTGATTGATGCAATGTCACTAAACAAACAGACACCTCTTCATTTAGGTAAGTTTTAATGATTTAATATCAAAAAAGTATAAATATAAAATTAATTTTTATTATTATATTATTATATAGCGGCCAAAGCAGGACAACTTGAAGTTTGTAAATGCTTGATAGGCTTGAATGCAGATCTCACTTCTCAAGATAATGAACAACAAACAGCTTTACATCTATGTGAGCTAAGAAAAATAATTAATAGAAAAAAATAATCCATATTCAATTTTTTCTTAATATCTAGCCGCACTCAATAATCATTCGGAGATCGTAAAAGTGATTATAATTTATTACTATTATCCAATCATTAAATAATTTGAAATAACATAAATTTATTAAAAAATTTCAATTACATTTTAAATAGTTATTTCTTGAACAAAGACCAGAACTAATTTCAATGCCAAATAAGCAAGGTTTAACTGTAGCACATATTGCAGCAACGAAAGGCAGTGTAGAAGTTTTGCAAGAACTTAAGATGATAAATTTGGAAGCTGTAAAATTTTCTATTATTAAAAAACAAGAATCGACGAGTCTTCATTTAGGTGAGCATTAAGATTTATGAATTTAAAAATGATAAGAAAAAAATTTACATAGGAAAAATTTTTTTACCTTTTAGCGGCCGAACGCGGTTTCGACAAAGTTGTAAAGTAATTTTTTTTATATTATTCAAGAAATTTACCGAAAATTTCGACTAATTTATTTTTAGATTTCTAATTGAGGCAGGTGCTAATCCAACAAAAGAAGACAGAGTAAGCAATAAATAAGTATTCTCATTTTAAATTTGAAATTGATTAAATCAACCTCTTTATTATAATAGTCAGGTATGACTTGTTTACATCTTGCAGGTGGGTGCTTCTGATTCTAGTATTCATTATGAATAATGAAAAATATATGAAAATGTGTTTCAATTGCTTAATTGAAAATTTAAATTAATTAATTAAAATTAGCCAAATTCGGACATCTTAAAGTATTAAATGTATTGGAAAATCATATTGATCTGAAGATTTGCTCTCGTAAAACTGGACTAACTGCTTTGCATGTAAATAACTATAAATTTATTTAAAATTTAAAACAATAATATTTATCTTAATATTTAATTTAAGGTTGCGGCAAAAAATGGACAAACTGATTTTGTAAGCGAAATGTTGGATAAAGTTCCTGGCAGCATAAAATCACAACGTTATGCATTGAATCCAAATGCTGATTTCGTATGTTAACTTTTTCAAATGAAAAAACTTTATTCTAATCCATTTTAAATGAAATTTCAGGGTTTTACACCATTACATCTAGGTGAGAAAATTCGAAATCAATCATACTAAGGCAATGAAAATGATAATTTTTTTTTTCCTATAAAGCTGCTCAATTTGGTCATGAAGGTCCTGTAAGATTGTTGATGAATAGTCCTGGTGTACAAGTAGATGCTGCCACTGCAGTAAACGGAGTGATTCCATTTCATTTAGCTGCCCAGGGTGGTCATGAAATCGTTGCAAATTTGTTAATATCTAGATCGGCTGAATCACTTTTTTTAACTGATAAATTTGGTAGGACTTGTTTACATCTTGCCGCATCTAAAGGAAGATTAGATATGGTCAGGTAAGTGCTTTGTATATAGCAATATAATAAATGAAATGTGATTCACAAATATCGATTTTATAGACTTTTGATTGGTCAGGGTGCTCATCACGATTCAGTAGATTCGAAAAAATGGACTCCTCTACATTATGCAGGTAATTTTGAATACCAATACCAATTAAAATAAGAAATTATTAATATTGTGTGTACTGTGATTGATGAAAGCTAAAAATGGATTTTTGGACGTCGTCAAATTGTTAATTGATAGTGGTGCAAATCCGCAAGCAGAGACAGAGGAAGGCAAGACTGCGATCTGTTATTCGGCTGCATCAAACCATTGCAACGTCTTTTCTTATGTAATTGATTTTTTATTTTATGCTTACTTTATAGGTTCATGAATTTTTTTTTCTTTTTTCATTCAATAGCTGTTGACCAAAGGACATAATTCAATGCAATTAATGGAAGACAATGTTTTTCTAATCGATTTAATGCAATGTTCGAAAACAAATAACAATATACCACTCGAAGAATTTATTCTAAAGTCAGAAGCGCCAATCGAGATAGCAGTAAGTTTTATTATTTCAAGAATGCTTACATATTTATTAATGATCACAAAATAAAAAAGGTCAAATTAGCAAAATGTTATGATAATTTATCAGAGAAAGAGAAGCAAATTGGTAAAGATTTAGAGAAGGCGAGAGATTGCTGCGATCGAATTGCTATTAATTTGATTTCAGGTATGATTAAAAAAGATAAAAAAAGATAAAAAAAGATTATTAATTTATAAACAAAATTATTTTTATTAAGTTGTAGCCATTGTGTCGGATGCAGGTGAGTGTGAAATTTGAATTGTAAATAATAAAAAATTCTTCAAAACTTGTAATCAAGAAGTTTTTCCTATTTTTTATAAATTAATAAATCAAAAATTACCTGCCAAATAATAATCGTATATTCAATTTGAAATCGCAATGAAATATTTATTAACGATTAGGAAAGCTTCTGAGATCAATTGATGGAAAACGGACTGAATTGTTGGACATCCTTATCGAATTGGAGAGAAAAGATGTCGTTTCACAAAATGCTGTACAAACATATTTGTCAGAAGTATGGTTTCAAGAATTAGTCAATTACAGCACGCGAAAATGGATCATTCTAATGTTCAGTTTTATATTCTGTCCGTTAATTTGGATTTTTTATTCATGTCCCTTTGGCCACAAGTTCTCTAAAATTCCAATCATCAAATTTATGGCCTACTTTACTTCACATATATATTTCATTGTTCTTCTCACAGTAATTAATCAAATTTTCAAAATTTAAATTATAATTTTAATTTCATTTTTAATTACTTACATTTTAAAGGTTACTACCGTTTATCCGAGTGTGAAATTTTTCGAATATTCTTTTTTTCCTACTTGGTATGAATGGTTACTCTATATTTGGTTGGTTGGAATTTTAGTAAGTGAATTTTTAAATCCAGGTGATAAATCTGGTTTGGGTAAGTCGAAATATTTATCTTTGAATGAATATTTTATTTTCACCGACTAATTTCATTTCTACGAATAATTCAGGTGCGATTAAGAATGTGGTCATATACTTGGGCTTTTTAGCCATTTTTGTTCATATAAGTGCATTTATAATGAAAAACATGCATTCAAGGGATAATGAAGATTGGGAAAAAACAATTATAGACGTGCTGTATTTGCGCAATCAAATACTTGGTCTAGTTTTGTTGTCTACTTTTGTTGAACTACTCAACTATTTAACTTTTCATCCATTGTTTGGCCCTTGGGGTGTAATTATCATCGAAATTCTTATTGATCTAGTTAGATTTTTAGTTGTTTTGTTAATTTTCTTATTTGGTTTCACTCTTCACATAAGTTCAATATATATTGCAGTCTATAGTGCAAAAGGACGAGATATAGGTGTACAATATGATTTCGAAAACGTTGGAGTCTGTTTTGAAATGTTGTTCTTTGCATTATTCGGTACTATAGATTTTTAATTAATTTAAATAGAGATTAATAATAGTTTATTTTGCTTAAAAGGTATTGTTGCCCATGACAGCTTGCCCACTAAATTCTCACCATCCTTCTCTAAGCTTATCATGAAAATTGTGTTCGGTAATTTCCAACTCATTAATTTTGTAGAAAATTTTAAATTCAAATATTCTTGTCATTATTTGTGTTACAAAATTAGGTATCTATATGACACTCGTTATGATCGTTTTGATGAATTTACTGATTGCGATGATGTCGAACACTTATCAGCGAATCGACCAACGTTCCGATATTGAATGGAAATACGGTTCATTATGTTTTTATACTTTTTTTTTTTATATTATACTTATTATATAATCTAACCTGAATTGTTTTACACTTCCCATGAATAGGAAAAGCAAAATTAATTCGTAATATGACCCGAATGATTTCAACACCACCGCCTTTAAATTTATTCATCG
>BLXL01011622.1:0-10056 GCA_023170135.1 Acarapis woodi | reverse complement strand
TACTTCCTGATGATTCTGTGAATTTAAAACTGCTCTCTTTACTATTCGACTTAAAACTTTTATTATCAAGCCTAATCCCTTCTTTTTTAGCATCGTTCATTGATATATCTTTGATCGATTCAACACTTAAATCCTTCTTGGTTTTATTTAATTCTTTAGAGATCCTATTTTTATCATTAACTTTAAAATTTTCTTTACCATTTACATTTTCCCTTCGACTGTCAATAATCGAATTATTGTCGAATTCAGCTACTTCTTTATTCGTAACGGAACTTCGAATATTTTGATTATTGACTGAAGGTAATTTGCGAACAACATGACTATAAGACATTGTTTGTTTTAAATTATTGACTTGAAAAGGTGAATCATTGTTCACAGGATCAAAATTTGATTCTTCTACTCTTGGTGTTACAACTTTTAATCGTTCAACTCTAGTATCATCACTCATTATATTACTAGTGTTATTCGTTTGAACTAATTTTTGATTATATTCAAAACTCTGATTTGAGGTGTCCGTCTCATTGACACATTTCAATCTATTATTGATTTGTTTACAAATAAGAGAATTAGAATTTGAACGTGTATCTTTATCTTTACGTGTATCATTTTTTCGCTTATTTTCATTTGTTCTGTGTTGAAACTTTTCTTGTTTGTTATTAAACTTTTTGTTGCTTTGATCATAATTCAAATTTAGATTTATGTTCATCGAATTATTTAAATTCATCTCTGAATTAGGTCCATTAAACGATTGATTGTTTCTACTATTTTTGCTTTGAATCGAACGCCAATTACCTTCATTTAATGTTGAACTACTACATGTCTGATTTGATTGATAATCATCATAGCTAGTGGATTTTCTGCCATTGATTTGATTTCTAGATCGTGTTTGCTGTTTATTAATCTTGTGTAAATCTATTGTCATTGTTTTTTTTTGTTGATATTAAAAAAAATTTTGTGTTTTAAAATTTTGAGTTAATTTTTAAATGTGTGTTTTGTAAATCAAGACAATAGAACAGAAAAAAGGCGAAGAACGATTTAAAGAAAATTAAATTTAAAACGGAAATTAAACAAATTGACGATAAACAATAGGTGATTTTGAATTTGTTATTTCGGTAGTTAGTTTCATTTTTCTTAGATGTAAAAAAGGTGAATTAATAATTAGGTTCGAATCAATGACTTGACTAATGTAGACGATAAGATAAACAATAAAGAAAAAAACCGAAAATTGAGTATCGGAAGAGGATAAACAGATGAAATCATTAATAAACTTATATAAAATTCTAATCTCAAAATACACAATATACTCAAAGAAATTATAAATAAAATAATAAAATACAATAACAAGAAACTGAAAACAATATTTGAAAACTATAACTATGATAAATTTGAAGTAAAAAATGATTTTCAATTAAAGCAAGAAATTAAAATTAAAAAAAAATTCGAAAAAATGGAGAATAACTGGTAAAAAGAAAAATTCAAATAATTTAAAAAGATAACACTAATTATGAATTTTGATACAGATTTGTGATTGAGAGATAAACTTCATAATCAAATCTACCCCTAAATCACAAGGTGATTCTGATTAGTGTGCACATGTCGATGAGAGGAAACATCTTAAAAATTTCAGCGCAAACTCAAATAAGCTAAGTTGAATTAAATTATTTACAAGAAAAAAAATAACGAATTTAATCTGAGGATCAATATTTAGTTATCAGAATAAGAATAAAAGCATGGCTGCTCAAATTATATATAATTAGTGAGATTCCGTTTAAAATGTGCACTTGGATCAATCGATTGATCAAAAAACATTATGATTTAAAATGTAAGGAACTTAAAAACACAAAAAAAAAATACATGAAACGATTAAACATGTAGTCTAAAAATCAAAATGACGACCATTCAAGTAGACATTGATGAGAGAAACAGACATAAAAACATTCAATGATCATAAGCATATACTATACTTACACCTAATTTATACACACAAAATCACACATTGGATCACTTTTGCCTTTAACAATGTAAGCTCAAATAGACTATTTTAATATATTATTTTTTTTGATTATTTATTTATTCTAATTTATTGATCTTTACTAAAAAAATTTACTTTCTAGTATCTTATTGATTAATTTAAAAATATTGTAAAGAACAATCATTCATAATAAAACGAAATGCATGAAAAAAAATCATCACTATATTTTGAATTTCACTCATAAAAACTTTTAATTTATACATATATGATACAAAAAAAAAACATTTGAAAACCAACCCTAAAAAACAATTCGAAAATAAAAATGAAAAACCTCAAACGAAATTAAAAAATTGAAATTTAACATTTGAGAATTACACTCAAAAAATCTAAGCTGATTCGTAGAATAAAGTCTGTAAATGTATGCACTTGAAATTGTATTTAGCAAAAAAAATAGGCTAATGGAATTCGGATGATTGCTAAAGATAATGATCTTATCTGTAATAGAAAATATTATGATTAAAAAACTTAGAGTTGATGCAAAAGAATTTTTGCTTTCAATAGCTTTCAAAGTTAAATTAAATCAATATTTACAAAAGAAATTATTATTCTAATATTTATTTAAACAATGTGACTAATCAAGGCAAATAAGTTGAATAATTTTTGACATAAAATAATCGAATTTAGAAACCTTAAAAATTAATGAATTAATTATGCTAAAAAAAAATAATCTATGCTTAAAAATTCGAAATTTTCTGACACGAAAAACTATGATGATATTACTGCATTAATTTCATTCTATTTATTTAAAAGAATTTTCATTTTTCTTATGCTTATTCTAATAATATTTAAGGGAAAAAATTTTAGTATGATTTTAATGTATACTACGAATATACATAAAACTTAGTTCAATTTCTTTTAGAGATGATCATAAGAATGCTTTTTGACAATTGATAAAGATTATAAAAAAACACAAATTTGTGTGAATAGTTAATAAAAAAAAAATCATGATGCATTTCATAGCTGCATAATGAGAGATCGAATTCAAAATGAAAATTTCGCTAAAATGTAAATAATTTATTTAAAACTATAAATGGTTTTTCATAAAAAAGAAAAATGCATAGGTAATTGAAAAGAAATAAAATAAAATTAATGAATGAAAATGCAACTTGAATATATAGTGTTTTTAAAATTATTAGAAAAGAAATAGAATTATTAAAGATTATGTGAACTTGCAAAATATGTGAGGTAAATCATGTTAATATTCTGATTTCTTATACAAGAATTTTAGAAATTTAGTTCACACTAATCATTTGAGACACGAGAGATTAAAGTTTGAGCATTAAATAATTTATTTCAAAATGATTAGTAATTTAAAAAGGATTAGAAACAGTAAGGAAAGTGAATTTAAAATTTAAAATGAATAATGTTTATTAATTCAAAATTTGATTAAATTATTAAAAATATTTGCTTACCTGGCGAAGTATTTTTAGGAGGTGAGACATTTTCTTGTTTAATTTCTAATGAAGAAGCAATGGGTTTATTTTGATCAGAAGATTGAAAAATCGGCACGGATTCCACAGCTTTATCTTCCGTTTTATTTAAGTTCAATTGTTCATTACTTATTTGTGTTACTGGTTTGTTAGACGATTGAGGCTCATTCATTTTTTTAGCTTGTTGATTATCGACATTTACATTAGTTATAGCAAAATCATTTGTGTTTCCAGTAGTTGACTCAACAAGCACAGACTTGAGAAGAAATAATAAAATAAGTTAATTTTTGAATGAAAAAATTTCATTAAAAACGAATTAAATACTTACTTCTCCTTTAATTTGTTGATCTTCAGTCTGTCTATTCATTGGTGAGATCTGTGTCTTAGCCGATGAAGTTGGAATACTAACAGAAATTTTTTCTGTTTGATTACCAGTGCTGGATGATACTGGATTGCTAGTTGAGTTATTTTTTGTGATTGGTTTTTGAGCTAACTCAATAAGGTCGATATTTTCATTTGTATCTGGATGAGTGACCGTAGCAGCATTTTTCCGTCGATGACGATTAGATGGTTGAGGTTGTTGAATGGGTTGCTGGGGAACTTTGACTATTGTGTTACCTATTGGATTTTCTATTTGTACCTGATTTGAAATCACATCGCTTGGTATAGATGACGGTATAGATGTTGAAGGCTGACTTTGCGGTATTGCCGGCCGATTTGTTTGCGGAAGTAATTGTTGCAATTGTATCATTCCCGGATGAATGTTTGAGCAATAATTGTGTTGCTATCAATTGATACATTGAAAAGAGAGAGTGAGATAGAAATAAGAATCAAAATTAGCAATAAGAAAGAAAAAAATTGTGTTTAAAAATTGAAAAGATAAGTAAACTAACCATTATAGGTGCGGTCTGAAAGGTACACGCAAAAGGAGGAAATCCGGATTGTTGGATAAATGGGATTTGATCAAATTGATTAATTGTTGGATAATTTGCAGTTGAAACTTGTGTACTTCGATATCTTGGATTTGATCCACGTAAAGGAGCTCTTCCTTGGAATTGCGATGGATTGACCACATTGCCTATCTGACTTATCTGAGAATTAATGTGTGCGTGTGTATTGTGTAAATGATTTTGGGGTAGAAAGTTGTGTGTAACCGAGTTATGGCCGTTTTGATGCATTGGTTTAGCACTATTCGTAATATTATAATTTCCAGTTTGAGGTCGTTGATTCTGTGATTGGAAGAAATAAATTTGAAATAATTCATTAAAAAAAATCTAAATATTCCTTTAATATATAAAATTTAAATTTATTTCGATTAAAATTGCAATTCAATATCTACCTGATAGTTAGTATTAGATTGATGGCGTTGAAGTGAATCAGCCGATTTCATACTCTTGTGTCTACATAAAAATAGTAGAGAGAAGATAGATTAAAACACTTGACTATGGTAAACTTGTTTATTTACAATGGTACAATAAATGTTACTTTAATTTTTAATTTGATTAGCTTTCAAGAAAAAAATTTCAGATTCAATCAAATTAAAAAAAAAAAAAAAACATTTGCAAAATGTTTTCGAAATGTGTTTCACTTGATTTTAACACTAGATAACTGGCAAATTATTGTCGTTCGTTAATTTAAGGCAAATGCATGTAATATTATATATAAATTCTATATAATGAATAGTGAACTAGGCATGTGGTTTTTGAATATTAATATATTATCCCTCATTGCCACTAAGTTACTCTGAATTAATATTAACAATTAATTAGCAGAAATTAATAAAATTATTTTATTTTCCTCATATGAAATTGATCATGGTCGTTTTTATCAGAGAGATGAGTAAAAAAAATTGATACATTAATGAACTCAAATTTGTATCCATTTAAAATTTACGATGAATTAAATATACAATACGACTAAATATAATAGGAAAAACTTATACCGATACAAATCAAAGAAAACTGTAACAATACTTACGTTGGTCTATTAGTATTCATGTTGGGATGGTTTAAAATTTGAATTTTACTCGTAAAAAGTAGTTTTTTAAAAAATCAAAAGTAATTGAGAAATGTTTATCATTGAATCATGACTAAGGTCTAACTTGGTGGCCTCAAATTAATCTACTAATTCGTTAATATGATTATTTGTTTAGCCGTAATCTAGACCATAACAACAAATAAATTACACACCTAAATTTAAAAAAAAAAAAGAAAAATTAGTCATCGTTTAAGATTTATTAGTCATTCGCCAAATAGAAATTGATTAGATAAAAATTATTTCAAGGATCACAAATGTAATTAGTAACTCGCAAATTGTGCACTTTGAGATTAGCTATAGATATTTTCGAAATAAGCTAACGATTGTAATGTGTCTACAATCAAAAAACAAAAATAAAATAATAATTGTGTAATTAGTTTCTAAAAAAAAATTAGCAAATAAAATTCAATAATTAATAATCACTTGAATGTAAAAAGAAAGCATCTTCAAATATTTAAATTAGAATGATTTGGCTCAAATCTAATTGTGTTCAAACTCTTAATTAACTAACAGACTTTTTGATAATAACGTGCGGTGACAATAATATTTTAAATTAAAAAACTTATTTTTTATTTTAAATCACTAAATAAATTTTTGAAATCAAAATGTTATAATTGAATTTAAAATTTAAATTATTTTAAGTTGCAAAATTGAATATAAATCAAATGATCAAGATTGATCAAATGAGTTTTTCAAAATCATGGGCTTAAAACTCTTGAGCACAAAATCAACTTAAAGTTGAAAATAAGAAAAATTTAGTACGATTATGAACTAAATATTAGTCTGAATAAAAATTTGCAGGTAAAAAAAAAAGAGGGAAATATAGAGAACGAGAGATAGAAAAACACGTTTTCAGGTTAAGATATAAAATTTTTCTTGTAAGTCTTGTTGATGCTAGCGAAAAAAGGTAAATAGTTCAAATTCCTTTCAGTTAAAATGAATCAAGCATCTATTTGATGAAAGCGACTACAATTAATTTATTGAGATTTTTTATTAATTCATTTTTTCTTTAAATTCACTCAGGATATAAACTATACATATGAAACAATATAAAAAAATAGACAAATAATTTGTATATATTTCAACTATCTTATATCAAAGTAAAATAAAAAATTTTCCAAATTACGATTCTTTAGAAATATGTAATAATTTCATATTTGTCAAATTAATACTCAGAGTAAAATGTGATAATTAATTAGAAGTTCGAGCAACAATTAATCATCACTGCATAAGGTTTGAATTTTGATTAGGCCCATACTATTTTAAAAATAAAATTATTGATTCATGCTCTAATGGTTCAAACGAAAACCAATGAGTTTCTAAATTTGAAAGCGATTGCAAGTAAAAAACCAACAATACATTTTGCTGATGAAAATAAATTATATCAAATGGAATTAGATATAAATGAATGAAAAAATTCAAATGAGTAAAAAAAGAATTATTGTCATTGAAATAGTGATTTGAGATATTTAGAAATTTCTGGTAATTCGTATATGATTAGCAAAAAGAAAAATAAAATTTTTAAATAAACAAATTAAGAAAGAACAACTAATGAAACATGATAGTTTATAAACCAATTAGCATCCGAAAGTAGATACATTTTGAAACGTTTTTAGTCGAACATAAGAAACCAAAATTCAGTTTATTTTTATTGAAAACCCGAAATGAGAATTATTTAATAATCACTTTAACGGTTAATCACAAATGAAAATTGAAAAGACGAAAAAAAAAAATTAAACCTACTAAACGAAAACATACTTTACATATACGTAAAAATATTTAGATAAATTTGCTTTGGTTTTTGTCATAAGTGGCTTTTTTAGAAACCGATGACTTAGAAATTGAGGCTAAAGATATTTAATTTACACTGATTCAATAAGTTAAAAGATTGATTTTTTCGAATTATTAGGTAAGAGTGATGTCGAATAGTTTTTTGGGACTAAGCGAGGAAAGCCAAATAGTCCGAAAATCAAGTTTTACTTGATAGTCAATACAAGTACTTGAGTTAAATTATAATCGTTGACAAGAATGCAGCATTTTTTCACTCATACACCGAAAATGAGTAAAAAAAAATTCCTCAACCTCAGCTGCCACGCGATTTTTTTGCTTAAAATCATGCTATTTTTACATTTAACCGCAAATCGACTCAGTTAGCTATTTTGACTCACAGCTGATTTCTGATAAATAATTTTTATATATGGTGATTGGCATACCAATTAAGGCGACTAAGTAGAAACACTTTTTGTTTTAAGTCAGAGTAAAAAAACTTTGACATTAAAATTTTTTCTTTCAATTTTTTTTTATTGTCTAATTATCAAAATAGTAGTTTTTAAATTTATGCTATTTATCAATTAACATTATTTAATCTTACTAAAAAATTAATTTTAATACTTTTTGTGAACGAGAAGAAACGTACAAGTGGACCTGAAAAAATTTTTTACGAATGCTTTTAAAATATTTAGTTGATTTCATCACCTAAGTAATAAAAATACGAAATAAATAAATACTATTCACTAAATATCTGAAATAAATTTATAAATAAATCAAGCTTTTACGATAAACATTTAACTTTTAACAATAAATCGAATAAAATTTATCTTAAGAAAAATTAATTATCTAGTTACAATCTTAATATCAGAAGTTATCATAATTAATTAGAAAAAACTTAATATGGTCCTTGAAAGATCCATAAGTGCATGAAGCGATTTCGCTATCACATTCTCAAGCAATGATTTAACATGACTTAAGTTACTTGCAAACGAATGATTGTTTTTCTACAGAAAAATTCATTGACAATATTGATGACAATATTTGTCATTAGAAAAAAATATTCCGATTCTGAACGGTTAAGATATGTCAAAAAATTTATCATACATGTGACTTGAAAATAAATATTAAATACAAACAAAAAAGGAAAAAAAAAAACAAATTAAATACTTTCAATATATTAAATATTCTAATTAATAATTTGATTATTCAACCGGAAATATTATATTAAATTGAACTTTAGAATTGATAATATGCTTACTGAAAAATTAAATGGTAGTCTTCTAAAATTCTTAATTTGAAAACTAAAATATAAATAAAATGATTTGAAATTAAATCAAGAAAATTACAATTTTTACACAAATATATTCTAGTAAAATAGTTAAAAATTACGAACATAATTATTACCATAACTATGAACAAAAAAATTTCATCTTATTTTAGGAAAATTTTCAAATAAAATTCTCATCCATAATATGATATGAATTCATAAAATCTTTCGCATAAATTTTTATCTTTTTAATAGAAAAAATTATAAATTTGAATTTTCCAAATATAAATTAGGCAAATGATTTTTGCACTTTTTAAAAAACCAGAAAAATTCGCTCTTCTAAATTATGTAACAAACTAAAAAAAATCAAGTCAAATAAAATATTTAATTTTTCACCATAAAATTGAATACAATTTTAGGTCCAGCATACATTGGAAAACAACAAATTATCTATTTGATATCACCAAACAAAAGAAAAGCAATAATTCTAGTAAATTTTTTTTTTGTTTTTAGTCAAGCTAATTTAGTGTTAACATGTTTCGATTAAAAAAATAAATAAGTAAAATGAAAAAAAATTTAAAACAAGATTGAATACTCACCAGAGGACTAAAATATTGCATTTAAGTATAAATTTTAAACTATTACAAAATATTTACGGGATGATAGAGAAGGCAAAATATCTGATTTATCTAAAAAGACTTATGAATCAAGTAATAATAGAAAAGATCTTAAATGTACAAAAATCTTAATAAATAGTAAAAATATAGAAAGTCATGTATATGTAACCGGATGATATAAATTATTATTCAAAGAAAGTGAAGTGAAAATAGGTAATAAATAGGAAAAAATTCTTTAATATTTACAATCACACTAACTTATAAATTAAAAGTCACTATTTTTTGACCATTTAAAATTATATTTGAGTAAAATTCTTGAAAATATAGATCGCACTTGATTCTTTTGAAATCAATTAATTACAAGAAGATAAGTTGAAAAAATATCCAATTGAAATGAAAAATATGTTACAAAAAAAGTATGCAATTTCTTCAAATGTACATAAAGATATTCATTTAAATGTTTATCTTGTCAAATAGTTGAGGAGAAAAATCTTAAAAAATAAACTAAAATCTGAAATTACATAAATCTTGATGGTGAAAATTTAGTGGACTTAACCACGTTAATATAATTGAATGCGTGCCACTACCAAAATAAATAAATAAAAAAAGCAAGATTTTCATTGAGGAAACAATTTTTAATTTTAAATTAGAATATGTATTATTTTTATTAAAATTGGAATAAATGCGAGGATTATTGATCACCAGTCCAGAAAATTGATTTTCAGATACACAATTCAAAGAATTAAAGAATTCACCAAACTAGAATAAAAATTTTGCTCGTCGACTCTTTGCAAGATTTGGAAGAGTGAGAAATATGATTGGCAATAAATAATAAACTGTTTTATTACATGTACAAATTCCCAAAAAAAAAATTTCTTGTACTTAGATCACAACAAAAAGAAC
>BLXL01011621.1:0-13321 GCA_023170135.1 Acarapis woodi | reverse complement strand
ATAATCACTTTAGAATAGTTTTGAGTCTATATTTACTCATAAACAGACACATTAAAAATGTCGGATTAGATTTAAATTCAGACTGTAATTTATATCACAGCTAGTAAAAATTTTTATACTCCAGAACATATACGACCTTAGAATTGATACAAGATCGTCTAGAAATAAAATTTAAACTCAAAGATCTGAAATTATTATTATTGAATGCTTATAGTTATAAATTTAATCAGTACAGACGATACTTAATCATCACTTTTAAATATTCGATGTTTATTCTGAAAATAAACATATTTGTTTAAAATTGAAATCGACAAATTAAATATTATTGAAACGCAACGAAAGATTAAATGTAATAAGTCTTGGTTCAATGAAAAGTTCCGTTACTTAACATTTATTGCTCAAAGGCGAAAATTAATTTGGAGATTTTTAAACAATATATAAATTAATGTAAACATATTAAAAGAAAAAATTTTAAAGATTGTGAAATATAATTTATTGATATAATATAAAAATTTCTATTTTTTAGAAATTTCTACTTACTGAAATTTTAAACAAATCCATTTACTTGATTCAAAGTTATATAATACAAAATTTCATTTAGATAGTAGTTCAAGAAAGCTTAGTCGAGATATCAGATACATCAGGCTTGAGATTTGTGTAATAGTTTACTTTATTTTAAAAGATTTTTACGCACACGATGAATTCAACATTAAATAAAATTATTAACAGTTTTTATTCACCTGTCGAGAAAATAAATAAATTAAAATAATAAACCTTAAATTACGATTTGTTGCTAAAAAAATATTTTTATTGCTAGAATCACAGGGTAAAATATTCGATACAAATTTTGATTGGAATTTTCTAGCCCTTTGCAACTATTCAAAAACTATGGTAAACTTAAATGCTTTGAACAATAAACAAAAATTTTAAATATAAATTCGTATGCGTAGTGGTTTTTTCATTATTTTATTTCTATCAAAAGTTTAATCATATTAAATTTTATAATGATCAACCTTGCCGGCACTCATTCTTTAACATGCAAAACCACTAAATATTTAATAATGATTTCAAATTGGAAGATTTCTTTTTGAACTAATTAGAGCATTTATCATTGCAAACATAATTTCTCTCCTTTCTGAATTGAAAGCTTCAACTGATTTTCTAATTTGCTCTTTTAATTATATTAAAAAATTACTTAAGCAAAAATAATTAAGAAATTAAATAAGCCTTTAGATATTTGTTTATTTAAATTAAAATTCAGATTGATAATCAAAATCTGTTTTTTTTTTTTTTTTTGTCTTCAGATTTCGTGGTGAGAAATTTATTAGATTTATTAGATATATATTTATATGTTAGTTATTTTGAAAACATTTGATTATCGATAAATTTTCATTGACGTTACAAATCTGTTTCAATTTATTAGAAAGTGAAAATATATGCAAAAAATTATATAACAGTTCGACATAATAATTTATTAATTAATAATCTTATTTGATTTATTATTTTGAAAAAATATTTTAATTCTTTAAAGTCGTTTTTTTTTGTTTGAAATTCAGCTACTCAAATAATGTGTTAAGTTACTTTGAATATATTGAAAAAAAAATTGTTTTTAGCCAATCGAAAAATTCGAATAAAAAGAAATAGAAATATTTTGAGAAAGTAACAAAAGTTAAATGAATTAAATTAAAATAAGTCAAATAAATTTCTTTTTAAAGTAATTTTTTGTACAGGAATGTAAGAAAAATGTTTCATTAGAATATGCTCGAATTTTTCGATTAAAATTTGCTTTATTGAAAGCTTTCAAAAATCACTTTTTACATATATGAATATTATTTCACTCAGATTTGCAAAAAGTTATCAATAATATTTTTCATTTACAATATTTAAATGTGCTTATAAGAATTTTTATTCAAAAACTCTCGTATCACTTAAAAAATCAGAAAATTATTTCAAATGATTTGAAATTTTATAAAATACAAAAATTAGTGTATTTTAAAATTTTAAAAAAATAATTTGCACTCTAAATTTTTGCATTTTTTATTTCTTATTTTTTTATAAAATTTCATTCAGATAATGAATTTTTAATTAACAAGTGATTATCAATAAAAATGATTTCAATGAAGTTTTATTCATTTAAATTTGTTTTTTATGAGCATGAAAAATTTATTCTTTGTAATTTTGAACTTAAATTTAAGTTACCAAAAATATATTGAATCAAAAATTTTGATGTTGTAATTCCAGAAATTTTGCATCAATCATAGACTAATTCGATTATTTTAAAAAAAAATTTATCACAATGATTATTTTTTGAGATCATTTTTTTAATAGTAGAACATTAAAAAAAAATTACTTAAATTTTTAAAATTAAAGAGTTTAACGAGCTCAAAACAACTGCGAAAATTGATTAAATTCACATCAGAATTTAGAGTAAATTTTCATTGATTTCTCATTCAATAAAAAATTGAATTTAAATGAAATGCTCCAATCTTATATCCGTTTTAATCTTTGAATCAAATCCGGCAAATCTTTTACAAGAGTTTAATACTTAAATTCATGAAAAGTTTGAAAAAAACGATTTTAATTTTTATTAAACTTGCAAGCATTTAAAAATAATTCAAGTAAAATATAAAAGAAATTCTTAAGCGCAGACCACTTATTTGTATTTGAAATAATTCGAGTTTTTGATGCAAAAAACTTTCACTAATCCAATTTCAAAATTCTTTTATTTGTAAAATTAAAATTTTTTTTTGCTTAAAACTTTTATTTACAATTGTTTTTAATCATTCGATTTAACTCAAATAAAAATTTATAATTTCAATCGTTTGAGTAAACAAATTCTTGAACAGTTTAAAAATTTAAAGCGGTTGTCGTGTTTTCAACTATAATTCGCGAATTTTATTTGTTTGAAAATTTTTTTCGCAATAATAGTATTTCGATGCTATAATTAAGATGCTTTGATGTAGGATTTTAATGTTGAGATTTTACTATTTAATTGTAATTCAAAATATTTAATATTTTTAATATAAACAAAAATTCAAAGAATCTTAAATTAAGATGCGACAAAAGTTTTTAAGGGCTTTGATTAATTCGTGCTTTGATATCAAGTATTAATCTCAATGAAGTCAATAAGACGTAAAAATTTTCAAATTAATGTTTAAAAGCTTTTAAGCCTTTTCTAATATTAAATTAAGCAAATCAAGAGTTTCTACAAAAATAATGAAACAAGAATGAATTAAGAAATATAATTATAAAATAACTCAAATAACCACCATATAACTTGACTTATTTTCCAATGATTAGTTTGCACTATTAATAAAATATACAAATATTTTTCTACTTGAGAAAACATTTCTAAATGTGATTAAGTCACTTTGTACACAATACTCAAAGTAATTCATCATTTTCATTTTTTTTTTTTATGAATTTAAAATTCAAAAATTTCCAAATTTTAGAAATTACAAAAATAAGAAATCAATTTATAACTCGTAAATCAACAGTTTTTAATTGATTTTTTTTCTGATAAATTTTCAAGATATTTAACAACTTCTTTTGAAACTCATTTGAAAGTATTGCAAGTTATTTTATAATAGAGACTAAATAATAGTAATTACTATGAAGTTATAACTAAAATTTTTTACTGATAGATTTAAGTATGACAAGCTCAATAAGATAGAAAAATTCTATTGTTTATTTGAAATTTGATTGACTGATGAAGGGCTTAAATCAGATTTTTAGATTAAAATATCTTGATAATTCAATTTATTAAATTATATTATCATATTATGTTTCATGCTGTGACAATCTAAGCCAATATGGAGTGAAAATCAGCGATATTTGATTATGCACTTTAAAGAAGGTATCGCTTTTTTTTGCTCGAATTGATATTGTACACATTCGATAGAGCTTTATTGATTTTTCTAAATAGTAAAAATGCTTCATTATTCTCAAAATACTTAATAAACATCTTTTGCTTCATTAAATTAAATGATTCAATCAAATTTACTTTTCAGTATACATTCTTTATTTTGCAAAATTTTATATCTTCATTATTCAAATTAAATTCAATCATTTTTTTGGCGATAATTTTTTTTAAGACTAAACTAGTTACTCAAGTTTTTAGACAATTGAATTTTTTGAATTCGAAATTTTTCCGATCCATGTGTACTAAAGTCTATGAATTAAAGATATTTATTTTTTTTAATGTGATTAAAATACACAAGTCGATATTTTTATAACTTTTATAGATAAGTTTATTTATATAATTTAATAATCGATTGTATACCCCACCATTCAATATCTTATTTGATTCAAAATAAATAAGTGATTTAATTATTTGTAAATTTAAAACTCGATCTTTGAAATTCACTAATAAACTTGAAATTTGAAAAAATTGAAATCTTATTTTAAAATTTTTCATGTTTTTTTTATTGTCATACAATTATAAGCTTTTAATCTTCGATCGGATAATTTTTATGACTGAAGTTCTAATTTTTAATGTATTCAATAATTTTGAATTAAATAAATTCTAAAAATTATTTGTATTTGCGACACTTGTATTCACCAAGAATGTTGAAAAAGCTACTTTAAAAATTCGATTGCAAAAAAAAAATAAACTTATAATTAAACTTTACTATCTTTGAAAAAAAAAATCTTTTTTTAGCACCCCTTAGCATCATAAAGAAAGTATCTAGAATATATAAAGGATATCAACATTTAAGGAATTTTTTTTATTTGCATTGTGGATATTTTTTGGATTATATTCCTAAAATATGTGATTTCTACAATTTTATGATTCAACAAAGAGACATTTTAATTTTTTTTGTATTTTTTAGAATTTTTAACTAAAAATTTTTCAACTCAATTAAAATTACTAATATTTTTTTTTTTTTTTTTAATTTTTTGGATGCTTAATACTCTTCACCAACTCGTTTGAAAAAAAATTATTTTGCTGAATTTTTTTATTTATCGAAATTTTCTTGGCTCCATTAAAATTTTCATTTTGTGCAGATCGAACGACACCAGTGTGTTTCTGATGACCTAACTAAATTCTATACATCCTCTTTATCGAATTGTGTTAAGGAACAACAATTTAATTTACGAACGGTAAGCTTGAGTTTAATCATTTTTCACAAAAATAATATAATTGAAAAAATTATCTCAAAACTTTTTAATAAAGTAAGTAAAGAGTCAGATCAAAATCTTTAATAGAGAATCGTATAAAAAATCGATCAATAAAAATAAATTTCTAAAAAAACTTGATTGAGAAATCAAAATATACTTTTTTACGATCAAGAAATATTTTTTTTTCGCATAGTGATTTTATTGTAGCTATATATATTTTCCCTAGTGAACTTAAAAAAAAAAAATTTAAAATACAAACAAATAGATAAATTCAATTTTAGATAATGAAGGTGTAAAATCGTGTTATTCATTCAACTATAACATCCGCTCTATAGTTTTAGATTTTTTATCTATTTTTACTTCAAATTTTATCGTAAAATTGACTTAAATACCCTAACTAATCCTCTTCGATTTATATAACATTGTTTTTAAAAACTGTATGTATTCTTCGAAAGTAATAATATCATGTGCTGTCGTTTTTTAATGACCGAAATAAATCAATTACTTTCTAAAAATCAAAAGCTTGTAAAAAAAATTGATTTTAGCAATCAACAGCTAATTTTTAAATGATGCCCAACAAGAAGTTAAGAGTTAGAAAATCTTTAAAAGTGTCAAAAAAAAAATTTTCTCAAACCATTTGAGAAAAATTTTGATATTTTTAAGTTTGGCAAAAAAATTTTTAATGCCTACGTTTTTATTTAATATGCTTAGCGATAAACTTTATGCTTCCTTGATTGAATATTTGACATAAGAAAAAAAAATAATTTGAAAATTATTTTTATTTCGAATAATCAGATGTTTTATTTTACATTAAGAATTTAATTATATTCAATTTACTCAAATTCGAACAGCATATTTTGCGCATTTTAGTAGCACACCTTATTTGTAAAATTATAAGTAAATATCAACTTTGTTTATTTTACTCTAATGATGTGATTAGTGATGTCAATTTTTATTATACTGAGTAGATGATAATTTTTTTTTAAAATTAACATACTTTACTTCCTTTCCGCGAAAAATAAATTTGATGCAAAATACATTTCGGTAATCCACTTGTCAAAAGCATTTCAAGATTATGATATAAATGCTAAACGCTGCATTGAACATGTCAAAAATTCTGGAACAATTGATAAATTGACTATTAACTTAAATAAAGGTAGTGTGAGCAAATATGAAATTATTTTCAAAATATAAAGATAATTTGAAAATTAAAAAAAATTGATTCTCAGTTTTTTTTTTATTGCTGATTATACTGAGTAGTCTTCAATCAATTCAAATATCAAAATTTTTAGATTAATTTTTTTTCTTCAAATTTTTTGCTAATCTTATCTTAATAAATTTTTTAACATTATTTTGTTGTATTTTTATTTTAATCATTATAATCTAAATATCAATCTTTTAATAGAACCTTTAAATTACTCAAACTTAAAATAATTTATTCGGGATAAATCAAGCGCTCGTAATATTTGAGCTGCTGATTACAATAATTTCATTAAAAAAATTTTTAATGTCAATAAGTTATTATTCAATATTAGTTTTGTGCACGTAATTTGATGTACAATATTCAAAATGAAAAATGCATATTAAAAAATAATATTTTCAAAGCATGTTTTTGTTTTGTTTATGAAGCCCTGGATTCATTCTAATTTCTGATTTTTGTAACTTTAAATTGTTGGATCAACAACATCTTGTCAAAGTGTACGCGAGGTCTAAGCAGATAATTAATAGCATTAAATTTTAGTTCATAAATGCCCCAACTAGATAATTTGCGAATAAAATATACATTGAGATATATGTATTATGCCATACACAATACCACATTTCTTCATACGTTATGTTATATTATATATATTATACGAGATAAATTGATACATTTAAAACTCTTACTATGTCTTTATGAAAATTTTACCAATTTTTTCCAAACAGTCATTTTTATGATTTAAAATTTGAAACTAACATCTTTCATAAGTTAACAAATAGCAACACAATAGAATGAACTTTATTGTTTAATTATATCATGCTTTAATTAAACATCAATAGGTTTCATAGTTTTTTCATTTCGAAATGAAGAAAAAATGAATAATAACATAATAATTTATTGAATACGCCTCATTTGAATTTAATATTTTTGATATCATTTCGATTTCCACTCACATCATTCAAATGAATCATAAAATGGTGAAAATCTTTAAAATAAATTAGATTCTAGAATTTAAATTTATCAATTATTCTATTTATATTTTTTTCTCAAAACACTCTACTACATTCACAAGTCTAGACTCTCGATAAGTGTTAGATTTTCAATAAGTTAGAATTTTCAAGTTAAGTAAATAAACTAAATTGATGGGCTAAATTTTTTAATCGATTTATTTCATAAAAATTTTATTGTTCATAAGTGGCATTGTGAAAAAGTTGCATGATGTTCAGGGTTTAATTTTAAATTATTTTTTGTTTAAATTAGCACAAATCACATGAAATTGCAATTTGAAATGTAAACAAAGCTGTTAATTTTCAACTTCATGGATTTGAATTTGTGAATAAAACATTATTTTATTATGTCGAACGAACCTTATGTAATTTACCCGCGCTGCTGTTTATTAAAATTCTCGTATCACTTATCCTGCTGCTTTTATTTGTTCGCTCAAATTTTAAAAACTTAGTATTTATGCAAGCTTTTTTATTTTGCACCATATCATTTAAAATATGAACTATATATTGAATCAAGAAGATGTTTCATCAAATTTGATAAATGTTATTATCGTACATAGATTTAACCAATATTTTGACGACCAAATATATTTCTGCAAGTTAGTATATTTTGAATTTAAATTCAACACTCAAGCATAGAAAAATTTTTTCCTAAATTAAAAAAATTTAATTCTTAAAAGCAATTCTAGATAAGAGAATAGTTAAATAAATAAAATTTTTGGTGCGAAAATATTTCACTTCGAATAATTTTTCGATGTAAGTGTTCTGGATTATGTGATTCACAAAATTAATATTATTTAGAAATTGAAGAAATGGTTCTTTCATTTTGAGTGCTCACACAACTCATGGTAGTTATTCATTGATTATACTTTGAATTGTGACACGTTTTTGAAGATGATCTTTATTTGATGCTAGAAAAGTTTCGTATTTAATTCATTAAAGAAATTACATTAAAAACAATCAAAATGATTACTCATTTATTAAAATGATTCAATTGAATATGATTTGGCAAATTTTTGATATCGGTATGAGACATTCATTAAAACTAAATTCAATATTTGATTTAATATATTAACAGAATATAGTATCAATATTAATTTTATATCGAATCCAGTTTATTTTTAGGCAAGTGATTTATTATATAATCTATGATTTTCAAATTTTTAATAATGGTAGCTTCACCAAGAATCTAATTAAAAATAGCATTATACATGATGTACACAAGATTTAAACAAAGCAATAATTATCTAAAAATTTTTATTACCCATCATAGAGATAGCCTTTTTGAAATTTTATTTTTTTATCACATAATTTTAGCCGAAAAATCAAATTGTAATTCTATTTTATAGTTTAAAATAAAAAATTTTCTATGACTAATTTTCAAATTTAAAAATCACTAAGTTCTATCTATCAAATTTTATCTTAATGGCTTAAAAAAAAATTATATCTAATCGACTAAGTGAACAATGATGTCCAATCGCACCCTGTGCAACGTTGCTTCAAATTTAATTAAAACTTAATTATAATTTTAAAATAAGAATTTTTCTTTTTTTTGTTAGAAAACCCTTTAGTCTTGAAGTGATAAAAATTATCAATTTTTTTGCTGAAAAAATTCATTTAAAATTTTCAAATTAGATAAACATTAAAAAAAAAAAAATTTTCATTTATGCAGTTCAAGCTGAGGTGTCAGAAAAGAATTTGCGCAAAAAAAAAGATTAAATATTTTATTACTAATTATTTCAGAAAATTTTTAAGTAAATTTCAAAATAATTTTATTCATTTTAAAATTTTGAATCAACTTTCCAAACTTATAGTTATTGTTTCCAATGGTTTAATTTATTATATTTGATTAAGTGTAATGATTGTCGGAATATAAAATACAAACCAATAAATTTTCACTACGTATGTAAAAAATATTTATGAAAAATGCAATTAGTAAAAAATACAAATTATAGTCATTCGTAAATTTTAAATATGCTAATTTCATTTTTTTACAAAACACCTTATGTCTTTTACAGTATTCTTGATAAACAATATTTACCTACCTTATAGTCAACAGTGATTCATTTCTATTTAATTAGTTATCATTATTTTTATTGAATTTGATTCATTAAATGCTCGCTATTATATATTTCGCTTGTCTGATTTATTTGTTGTCTTCTTGCGCTCTCACATTTAATATTTTATCATTTGAATTTACTTTAATATTGAATAATAAAAACATGTTACATTTACCATTTTTGTGCACAAATTTTTTAAAATCTAAAAAAATTTTTTCACCTAATAGCACCCATTTAGAATGGTAAAAAAAATACATAAAATAACTTTAATTATTCATACTTCATTCAAAAAAATAGGTGTTTTTTATAAATATTCATCAAATAGTTGATCAAACATGATTCGTTTCTAATATTATTTCGATTTTTTTTTATAATTTGAATTTTTTAAAATAACTTCAGTTGTTGTTTGGAAGAATTAAGGTAAAAATAAATGAATTAAAATTTAAAAAAAAATCTAGACGAATATTATAATCTCAAACGACTTGAAATAATAACATGAAAATAAAATATTCAATCAAAATTTATATAATTAAAGCTCATCATTTATTCAAATTAGCGAAAAAAACTTTTTTGACTTAAAAATACATCGTATTTATGAGAATAAGAAAGTTTAAGAAATATTAAAAAAAATATTCGGACATTAATTTCAGAAAATACTGTGAAAAGTATGTAAAATGGATGAGAATTAGGCCATAAAGGGACAAAGAATTAAAACGATTTTTTAATCAAAATAAATATTTTAAAAAGAGGTATTTGATAACTAGCCGGTAGTTGTATTTGTTCATGAATACTTATCAAACAAGCATATAAACAAACGAATAAGTAGTCACAGAATATTTATTTCAAAGACTTGATGCCATCAAGTGATATGCGGCCAAGTATTTATGAATCATTATACAAGTTTTATGATTTTATTTTCTTTTTTTTTTTTAATTATTATTTAAAATCAGCCAACTAGTAGCAAAAAAAATTTCAATTCGGACATTCTTTGACTATCAAATACTTTGTTGAAACTATAAAAATCAACTAATTGAGAACTATTTATAGCTTTGTTAAAAATTATAGTAAAATTGTTCTAAACTTATGACAATACCCAGCATTTCATCCACCACAGTCCAACTATGATTGATATTAAACGATGTTACTAGAATTTTAAAAATTTTTTTTGAAAAACGAATGAATCACAGTATGATCATAATTCATTTTTAAACAATAAAATTTAAGGTGATTATGATCGTCATTCGAAATAATTGGACTCAATTTAATCAATTGATAATATTCTACGATCATGCATTTTAATTTATGAATGAACCTTGTTAAAGGCAGTTATTAATGTTTTTTTTTTTTTTTTTTGATTCACTCGATTCCCATCAAAAATTCGAATAATTTTTAATTTTTTTTATATTTTGAACCCTCTTATAATGAAAAGAAAAGTTATGTAGATTTCAAATTTTGAAATCTACGATGAGTATATGAAGCTTAGTATTTGAAAGAGAGTAAAGAAAAGATTAAGATTAAATTTTAAGAAATTGACTAATAAAATATAAGAAGAATAGATAAAAATTACTAATAACACTAATACAGTGAAACAGATAAACTCAATGTGCCAATCAATAAGTATGAAAAGTCGTATCAACGAGAACTCAAAAGATTTATTTTTTTGAGTATTTTTTTTTAAATTTATTTTTTTTTATCTTATAGATTGAAATTTTGATTAATTTGATCGAGTGATACAAACTATTCTAGATAAATCCAAATGTATGAATTAAAGCGAAAGAATTTAAAGATTTATTAATTGTTCAAATTTTTATCTAGTTTTCAAATTAATCTTTTTTTTCTAAAAAATCAACAAACGATTTCAAATAATAATTTATTAATGACACAATGCTTTTAGAAAATTTTTATTATTATTGATATACGAGAATTTAAAAAAAGTATATAAAAGAATATAAGAACATTTTAAATAAAAATAATAGAAATGCTAGCCATTCTTATTCTCATTATTCACGGTAGGACATCAGATTTGAGATATTAATAGCCTGACGGATTGGTGAAAAGTTTATTGAAGTTGATTTATTAAGTATCGATATCGTAAACAATATTTATCAAAAATAGTGATAAATCAAACAGAGTTATTAAATCTAACAGAATCTAAAAATTAAAATGAACAATTAGAACTTGATAAAATATATGCAAATATTTTTGATTTTTAATCAAAAACAAATTAAAAAATCGAATTATTAGCGTTAAAATATAAAATCATATAACAGAATAGTTTTTTAACATCAGAATTGTTGATTACAACCATTTTAATTAATCATGATTATAAATTTATTTTTAATTTTACTGTAAACTTATATTAAATAATAATTTTTTTTCTCATCCTACCAATTTGGACTACTTAACGATTCTCTCTACAACATTCTAAATACGTGAATTAAAAAATTTCTATTCATAAATACTTATTGGATCTCCGTACTTCGAATATTTTCAATAACGTTAATAATATTCAAATCAATCAAAATGGAAATCCACTTGATTTAATAATACTGAAAATATTTTTTTTATTCTTTTTAAAAAAAAAATCTGATATAATTAACCTCAATTCGTTTCCTAACTGTTCTTCAATCGCAACTTCCGACCCACCTTTATTCAACAATTTTTCAATTATATGTATTACATTTGTATACACATTTGTTTGAACCCAATTTTGAATGTATAACTAATTTTTCTTTGTAAATTATTTGTGCTTGGTTTTATAATTTTTAAATTCACTAAATATTCTATTTTCATTTTAACTTATCAACATTTTATTTGACAATTAATTTAAATTAACTTCGTCATTGAATACATTTTTTTAATATGTTTGTTATATTGCACATATTATTAATACAATTGAATGAAAATATAATTTGTTATATTTGCCTTATGTCATATGAAATTCACACGAACGATTTCGCAAATCGATTTAATACTTACTTTTGTTAAATTGTAATTAATATTTTTGTATTTGCGGAAACATTAATTCATTTATGTTGCAAAATGAAAAATGGACACCTCAAAACGCAAATTTTTCAACCTTTTTTGTTATCAACTTTTTGCTTTTTTTCCTAACAAACTCATTATTCAAAAATGGCTTCTAATGTTCATCAAACAAAAATTTTACTATGAATATTCATCAATTTTTTAACTATATTTTTCTTTTTATCGCGACAAAAATTGTGTTTGATTATTTCGTATTTATATAATTTGTTTTTTTTCTACAAATCAAAACATCTGTAATAATGGTTATTCATTTTTATTTGTATTATAATTCTAAGTGTTCAGATTTTGATCTTCATAATTTAAGTTATACAATCTCACCATCAGTCGACTATCATTCGTTCGGTAGCTGCTATACGTCAGCGAAAAGTCTTGATACACCTATCTATTCTTATGTTTCTGAAAATTTCGTACACAATTTGAATAACAATAATTATATCAAACCAAGTTACAGTTTGTCGGCTTATTCACCGGTGATTAATAATTCAAATAGGTTGACTGAAAAAAATAGTTTAGGTAAATTGACAAAAAGAAAGCAATTATTTTTAAATAAAACTGAAATGCAATGTAATTCATTTAAAATGCCATCTAAACTGTGCACGTCAACCTACTTTGATCCCGAATCGCTTGTTTCTTTTACACTTCAATCAAATGTAAACAAATCAAACAGTAAATCAACTCCTTGCCTTAATCAACAATCGACCAGTCCGTTGGTAGTCGATGAAATCGAATCATCAGTGAAAACTGTAAAAAATAAAAGAAAATCTGCAATCAATTGGCCATTTAAACGTTGCAATTCAAATTCGACCGTCAAACAGCAGTCAAACAACATACCATTATCTATTCAACAGCAAACTAGTAAAACAGTAAGCATGTTGCACAAGAAATTA
>BLXL01011619.1:0-10016 GCA_023170135.1 Acarapis woodi | reverse complement strand
ATAAATAAATCATGAATAAAAAATGATCTAGTAATTTGTGTCTATGTAGAAAATTGTCAAAACCTTCTCTTTATAATTTCTTGTAGCTAAAAATTAGATACATATAAATAATTATAGCATTTATTTCACTTACAAAAGTTTATAATCTTTAGTGAACATTAGTAACTTTAAAGCAAATAAATTTCAAATTTGAAAAAATCCCTAGTTTTCATAATTATTTTGTTTTAATTAAAACTGTTGATTGAAAATTTTTTCTTTACTATTTATTTCAAATATCTACAAAAATTTTACAAGTTCATATGAATTTTTTTTTTCATATCAAATTATTTCTTATTTTGCTTAAAATTTTTTGTGACTAATTATTAAGAAAAAATCAACCAAAAACAATTTTTTTTCATGAAAATTAGATTTTTATATTTGTAAAATATATTTAATAATGGATTGAAAACATTCAATGAAAAATATGATTGTTCAATATTTTGTTTTAATAATTTTTTTAATAAATATTTATTATAAATTAATATTGACTCATTAATTTACAAGTATACTATTATTGCCTAGCAAATAAAATAACGATTTTTATTGGAAATACTTTCAATACATGATTAACTGAATCTTTCTCGATATCAATCTATTTAAATCTAATGATTATTATATTTCATTTTCCATAAGATATAGTGAACCTTAAGTGAACTATGGCTATTAACTCATTATTAAGCAGGTTTTATTAATATTGCTTCAGAGATTAACTGAAAAAATTTATTCATAATAACAACTTAATTTCTGTTCTCAAAATTTTAATTTCTTCATTAGTTTATCTCGTGATTCAAACTTGTACAACTAATTTTTATCCGAAAAATGACTCAAGTTAGAATTTCACTATTCAAAGTTCCCTTTATGCAACAAAATGCAATTTTTTAATTTAAAATTTTATAATGAAGATTCTCAAATGAAATGAAAGTAGTAAACTTTTTTTACCTCGACTTTTTTTCAAATATTTTACAAAATGAAATAACGCAAATTTAAAAAGCTCAATAAATTGTTGTATAATGCTTATTTCTTTTTTTTCTTTAAAATATATTCTAAAACTTATATATAAATATATTTAGAAAAAAAGAAAACTAGTATCTAATTTCGAAATCCGAAAGCACATTATTCTTGTTTTTCATATTACAAAATTAATTGTTTGAAAATAAAGAAAAAATTGAAAAATGAAGCTAATGAATTTAGACATGTGATTTGTACCATCAGAATTATAATAAATTTTTTCCTTTTCTAGTTTTTATTTGAAAATAAATTAACAAATAAATTTGATGAGTATTTCAATAAATACTATAATCTAAAATGAGGATAGAAGAAAAAAATTTTAAGAAATGTATAAAAATAGGTTTTTTTTTTAATATAATTTTAAAATGTATGGTTTACATTTGCAAATAAAATAAAAAAAAATAAAATTAAAATTTTATTTCGAATAATAATAATTGAAATATCAATAACATTAGTGATTAATGTGATCTTGGAATTTCATCGTTTGTAGATTTGATGATGGCATATACTGGCAGCTGTTTTAATTTGTACAATATTATTAGAATTTGTTGCTATGATACAATTTTCTTTAATTTAATTTTTATGTCCGCGTGAGTGTGAGTGTATTTAATTAGGTTCTTTAAGTATAATTTTTTAATTGCACAAAATTCTAAAGATGATCTAATATTTTTCTATTTATAATAATACATTTTATGTACTCTTTATTAATAATTGAATGAACCCCCATGCAAAATCAAAAAAAGATCTCGCCTTACATGATCAAAAGTATATTCATTTCCATCCTCGGCCAAACTCTTACCAAACTCGATTTTGCCCAATTTTTTCTCTTTTTCAAAATCATTTAAATTTACTCGACCATCAACAAATTTGAAGACCTTTAATTTAAGAAATATTTAAAACAAAGAAAAAAGAAAAAAGAAAAAAGAAAATTTATATATAGAAAGATCGAAATAAAAGCTTGAAATCTTTTTTCGAAAATAAAAATTTTAAACTAGTAAAGATTTCATTTATATTTCGAATATAAGAATAATAATAAAAAAAAAAATAAAAAAACTCTTTATCAAGATGAAAAAATTCTAACCTTAGGGTACTTAAGACCAGCCTCTTCATCAGTTTTGTATATATTATTATATGGTAGATAGCCGTAGCCAAGATTATTATTTGAGATCTCGTTTAGTGGTGGTGCAGTATTACCATTGCTTAAGATTAATTTACGGCGCTGAAAAAATTGGCCGTCGGGTGCAATGGGATGCATAGGTGCATTATTAATTTCATTATTATCTAATGGCTGATGGAAAATTTGGTGATTAATTTGATGGTGGTGGTTTAATTGATGATTATCTCCATTATGAATGGTGTTAAAATTGTTTAGATTATGAAGATTAGGAGAATTAATCGGCATAAATGGTGCATCAAAAAACTGATAAAGATCATTATTGTTTGGTTGATTTCTTCTCTCGTTCAAAAAAAATGGGTATAAATTAAAATTAAATTCATTTGAAGGATTATTCAATCTAGGTAAACTATTTGGTGATTGATTATTTATATTTGATAACTGAGGTCGAGTCACAATTCCCGGCAGTATAGAATTATAATGATTTTCATCATTAAAATTATTATTGATGTTATTATTTGTATTATAAAATTCACGTTCATTAAACGACCCAGGAGCATCTTGTTTATTTCGATCACTATGATAACCAAAAAATGAGAGCTCAGCAAAATTGGGCAAATCAGCTGGTTTCGTATTTTGATAAGAATTAGGTATGCCTACACTTACTGGAATTTGATTATTTATTTCATTATCTTTAAGTAAAGCAGCAGTTTTACGTCTATTCACATGTATTTGTTTTTTATGTGCATTTCTTGAATGTAAATTGCGTCTATTTATGGAATAAAGTTTTGGCTTTATGGGTGGCTGAAAAATTGGTGACTGCTCATTGTGTGAAGGTTGACGAATATCTTTCAACTTTGTAATTGGCTGTGAAGATGGAGGTAATGGTGCCAAAGGTAACAGTGAATTTTCATGATTGATGGGATTCAAAGTGAAATCTAAATTGAGAGTAGGAAAATTAGGGTAGGCATCACTTGGAAATTGATTATTTGATGGCGGAAAACCAATTTGAAAATGTTCAATCGATGGTTCTGAACCGGAATTTAGTGTTCGACGAATCGTTGAGATAGCTCCTCCGCCATGATTGATCATGGTATTATAGTGGACATGTTGTTCGGTCGCTTGTAATCCACTTGGAGCAATTGAACTAGAGGAAGGCTCATTTTTATTCAGATCTTTAGATGAAGGTGTTGATGATGGTACAAAAATCACAGACGAATTCGATGATGTGTTATTGGTCTTTTTAGTTTTTTTTTTCTTTAATAATCTATAGGATTTATCGTTTGATATTAATTTATCATTATACCTCTTCAATAATTCAGTATCATCTAATTCTTCATTGATAATTGGTGCAGTTGCTATTGAATTTGATGAAACTAAAGTCGCTGATGTCGACTTATCTTTATTTCTAATTAACAAACTATTCAAAATAGTTTTGTTATTATTTATCAAATATTTATGCGATATAGATGACGATGATGGTAATCCAACTTTTTTAAGTAATGTTGCAGCTAATGTAGTTGATGTTGTTATTTTAGATATTGTTGAATTATTATTGTCTGCGAATTGTTTATCTGTGCTTATGGGTTTTATCCTCAGCGATTGAAATTGGTGATGTTCAAAACCTGGTATACTATCGCTAAATTCTAAAATCTCACCCGAGGAAACATCAGCTAATTGTTTACTATTAACTATACTTTCCTCACTTTTAACAATACTTAACTTCAATATAAATAATTGACAGATCAAAATGTAAATTAATGATGGAACGCAACCTGATTTATTTTTTAGTATCGACATGATTGATCTGTAGGGAAAAATGAAAGATTTGTGAAACATTTTGTGAATGAAAATTTAATGAAATCAAAATAAAATAATTTCCCACTTTCTTTCAATTAAATTAAAAATAGCAGTGAAAATTCGTAATTTTTACCATGTTTTTATGATTAACGATTTAGTTATTTTTTTTTTTTTACTGATTAATAAATAAGTTTGATTAAAAAAAAATTGAATATTTTCGATTTTATCATTAATCATAAATTGAATAAAACTTAATCCACACGCTAATTGAAAAATTTTGCGCCTTAAAATTCTTTAGTTTTTATCCGATCGAAAATTTGATCATCCATGGCCTTGTGTATCGTCTGTTAAAGAAAAAAAGTAATAGACGCACACATTCAAAAATTGTAAAATTGAAAAGTAGAAATCTTTTTTCCTTCAAAAGTATAAATTGAAAACAAATAATTATTACTCGATAACTATCGAACATTTTTAACTATTAGAAAATTTCACATTTTTCAAAAGTTTTATAGCAAAGTTAAATTTGTCGAATTATTTAAAAACATACAATTGTAATTTAAATAAATTTTTGACAGCCTGATTTTTTGAAATATAAAATTTAATTCGATTGTTAATAAACATTACCCTTCAAATCGGCGGATATATTATCATCTATAAAAGAATAATTTAATCTAATAATAAATCGTGAAAATAATTTTTATGTGTACTGTTTGGAAAACACAATTTAAAACAATGAAACAAAAATTTTAAATTTCAAATTTTAATAAAAAATTATGATAAATTCTTAGTTAAACTTTGTGTGTAACAATAAGCTTCATACTAAATCTTTCAAATGATTTTTTTTTTTGGGATTCACAATTAAGTGAAAAAATATTTTTATTCGATTTTCAAAAAAAAAAAAAACATGACAAATTTTACAAGGATTGTTTTACTAATTGATAATTAAAGGCCATCATAAAATTTTGCAGATTATAAATAGACTTTTATTAAAAAATATTTAGATATCTTTTTATAATGAAGCAAAAAAGAAAAGATTTTTTAGTTCTATTGGTCACTCTTTTTCAATGCCTACCTTTTTTCATTAGCTTGCAATTCAAGCTTTTTTGATGTTACAATTACAAAGTTGCGATACAACATATTGAACTGATAAAGATACTTGTATCTGTTTCCCAATTAAGAGAACATAAACATCAAAGGGGCACAAAAAAGAGAATGACTGTAAAAAATTATTTTTAGATTTTTCTTGAAATTCATTCGATTTCTTAATTTAGCAATCACATTCAATAATTTCAAAATCGAAATAACTTTTACTCTATTTGAATAAAATTTAAATTTTCATGTAAATAAATATTAAAAAAAAATTATTTTCTTTCTAATTGAATGCAATTCAATCAATTATTTTTGCTTAATATTAACAGACTATCAAAGTGTACTCATGAAATCCGATTTAGGAAAAAATACATTGTGCAAAATAAATTAATCAAATAAATAATTCTCCAATTCAACAATGATTTTTCGCATTGATCACATATTTTACAATTTTTTCAAACATTTTCGAGATTAAAAGTTTCAATTGCAATTTTCCGCAAATTTTTATCATTTAGAAATTATTTAAAAAAAAATTTTTTTTTTTCTTTTTTTATTCAAAATTAAAAAACACTTTCCTTTTTTAAATTGATGACACAAGATCAAATTTTTATCCTTTTTTAAGAGGATGAAATCGACGATTAGAAATTTACAACTTTAGTTAAAGAGCATACATCGATGAAAACTACAAATCTATTTCAATTTCAATATTTTCTTAATTTAAAATTTGAAAATTAGTTGGAGAGATTGATTACAATGGGACATTTTATTTACGCTTATCCGATTGGCAATACCCGCAAGAACATATAGTACCCTAAATTTAATCTGAATAATAAAGTTTGATTTCCATAAAATCCATAGTCAATTTTATGTATTTAAAGCAGAAAAAAATTGCATTCCTACATTGTTTAAATTTTTCGATTTTGATTCAAACACATGAATTTAAACAATATTTAGAAGAAAAAAAAATTCTGAACTGTTTACTCTATCATTACTTGAGTATTACTTGCGCTTACTTTTTGAAGCATACTTTTCGAATGTTGTTCAAAAAAAATTTATGAAGATAAGAAAAAAAGAAGATCCAACCTTATTGATGATTTCGAGAGTTAACAGTTACTAGTTTAGATTCAAAAAACTCAAACTAACCACTACTTTTTTAAATTTTTCAATGCTTAAAAAGAGTGGGGCTTATTTGTGCATTTATTTATTATAGTTAAGTTAGTTTTTTTAAAACTTTTAGAATAGTGCTTCTATCTATTTTTAGCATTCCGAACCTGACTCGAGCAATCGAAATTTAAATTTCACATTAAACAAAAAAAGATATATACAATTGACTGAAAACCTAATTTTACATTTTTACTATTCTATGATTAAAAAAAGACTACACTTGTCGATTGTTATAGTTTTTTTTAGACATTAATCGAAATTTTAATTATATTTTATTTACATAAAATAAATTTGAAAATCTTCTTTTAAAAAATCATAGTTTTGATCTCTTCATTTCTAACTACTTAGAAGAAAAATCAACTTAAAGTGCATTTCAATTGCCATTTGTAAGCACATTTAATCGTTATTCTTTTATTTTCTTTGATTTAATTCATTACATATTTTTCATGTTATCGAATTCGATTATTACTGCATAAAATTTGTGGTTGAAAATTTTTTGGAATAATTCTAGCAATGTTGATTTAAAATGATCATGAGACAAAATGATTAAATTATATAAAAAGGCTTAAACGAAATATATTTAAATAATTTTGAATTTTATCTATCGAAAAATTTTAAAATCATAATGTTAGCAAATAAAATTTTGTAATAATTTAATTCGAATGTGTATCTGCTAAAACTTTAAAAAATTCCTTTTGAATTTCCTTATTTTATTATTACAAATCTAAGAATTTAATGTTCATTATATCGAAGTTACTAATTTTCATATTTTAATTGAGTTTGTTTGTACCGATTATTTTTCGCTATAAAATATTTTATGAACGATATCATTATGTAAAATTATTCCATTGATACCTTTTAATTATGATCTTTCTCAGTTAAGTCTTTAAATAAAAGTGAAAAAAAATTAACTGAATTTCCGACTTTATATTCTCATATTTCAGTCAAAAGAATTATGTTTTTAATAGTGTGTTCATTAATAAGTTCCTCAAAAGAACTTGAACTTTATTAATGATTTTAGGAATATCTTGAAATTTCTTTAAGAAAAAACTAGTGATCAAAAAATTTTCTATAGTAATAGACAAAATTTTTTTGAAATTATCATGTACATGATTTGACATATTGCGAGCTCTTTTCCAAAAAGATTATTTTTTTCATAGTAGAAGCATTTTATTTAGCCATTAAAGGGGTCTTTCCACTAAAAATACAAATAATTTGATATATAGCATAAGTAAACTATTTTTAATAAATTTTTTTATATTTTATATTAATGATTCATTTTATGCGCTTCATACGCATATCTTATTTTGAGATAATATTTATATTCAGCATTCGCAATTATTTCAATAATAAACAAGAATAATTAAGAAAAAAATTCAGCCAGATCTAATTTTTAATTTTCCTTTTAAATAATTTTCAAATTTTTCGCTATTTTAGTTTCAATAGATGAATTTTTTGAATGAGTTGAATTACGAAATTTGTACAAGCATTAAATACTTGGCATACAATATATATTCATTATCTAGACTTCAACAAGATAATCTTATGCATTTGTTTGTTAATATTCACAATAATTGTAAACAAATTTACTTTTCAGTCATTGCTTCTCTTAATCTCAATATTTTTTGAATTAACTTTTGTAAAAATATTTTTATTAGCCATCAAAATACTAAAAATAATTAAACCTTTATCTTAGAAAAAAATCCTCATTTTTATATAAAATAAGATATGAAGATAAATGCTCAAATTAAAATATTTGATAATTTGATGATGATTTATTCAGGATACGTCGGTTTTATTTTTATTTTTTTTGTTTTTATTAAAATTTAGAAAATAAAAAAAAATTTGAGAGTAATTCTCAAGTGATTCAATAATATCAAATTATTCAGCACCCCCTTCTTTTTCATTAGACGTTTTATGGAGATTATAATTATTTTTTAATAATTTTTTGGCAACAATAATTTGAAAATTTAGATAAAATTTTTTTCTCTAACGCTATATATTAGTTTTTGCAGATGCATATTAGAATTTGTATCAATCAAATCGTTTGGGCGATCTAAATAATTTACTTATTATATTCAATCTTGTCAAACGATACGATTAAAAAAAAGATTGCTAATGAAAAATATTTTCATTATCGTGTGTACATGTTTGTGGATTGAACGCGGAAAATTAATATCAAGAAAATATATTAATTATATTTTTGTAGAATTTTAAATTTTCAAGATTTTTTAGATATAAAAAATAATTAATATTTATAATTATCTGATATAATTATCGAATTATTATCGAAATATTAATTGTTGAAATAGTGAATTCCCTTCGAAAAATACTCGTTTTTTATACATATAATTATTCTGTCCAATGTTTAAAAATCTTTAAATGATTCAAATTATTTGTAGACTTGAAATTTTACCTGACAACGATCCATAAGATAATTAATAATTGTTATGAATCAATAAGTGTCGTTTTTGGCAAAATTTCCATTAATTTTTTTCAAATGACAAGGTGATTTTTGACTAGAAATCTATTATAATTTATTAAATTTCAACATGATTTTTTATTGTTTCTCATCCACAAGTGCTCTTAATTCATTAATTATTTTAAATATAACAAAAACGTTGTTTTTTTATGACAAATTAAATTTTTCCAACAATTATTTGAAATCTATTGAAAAGAGATTATATGCTTGTACGTCAAATTGCGATAAGTGTTTAAAATTTCATTTCAATAAATCAGTGTCAAATTTGCATTGACGAAGACATTTTTATTCATTTCTACACCAATGAAGAAAATTTTATGACTATTTGAATAGTGTTGTAAGTCGATTGACTTTTAAATGAATCGCATTTTATTTTAAGATTCAAATCTGTTTTTTTAATTTAAAAGATGTGAAATCGTTTAAGCCCTTACCAGATTTTTCAGATTTATTTAAATATGATAATTTTATAAATAAATTCAAAAAATTTTTTTTTAATTTATCAATTGATTCAGATCGATAAATGGTCACGACCTAGCGATATTTCAATTAAATTTAATTACTTCAAGTGACAAAAAAATCAAAATATAGACTAACGATACATGCTAAGCGAAAAATAAAAAAAATCAATTTTTTCACAAAATTGTTTCTTCTAATTAGTTACACTCAATGTATCAAAAAATTAAAAATTCATTTAAATGAAAAAAATTAACAAGATAAAAACATTATAATATCAATATTGTGAAATAAATAAGTTGCTTTAAACATCGAATTAAAATTTGATTAGAATTATCAAAAAAAAATTTAGAAAAAAACAGCGGAAACAGAAATATTCTTAGATATTTTTTTGCCTAAATTTTTATGATTTCAAATCGAACTTTGTTTATCAAAAATTTTATTCTTTAATTACAAGATCACTTTTATTATTTGTTAGAACCTATTGAAATATAATTTAGAATTTTCTTACATTTTTGAGTGCAAATTTTACTGTCATTTGCATGTTCAAATTTAACAAAATTTCACTGAAACTAAAAATTCATTTGTTGCATCTGTATGCCATAATTTATTCGATGCAAACTATAATTCTAAAGTACTTTTAGTAATATAAATTATTAAATTAACAAATAAAGGATTTCAATAATTATCTTTTCATTTAATTTATAAAAAAAATTCATTACAATATCTATATAAGATTTATTACCCTTCTTTTTAAAAATATACTAATTTTTTGCAAACGGTGAAATTCCAAATTTTTTTTATTTTTATTTTTTTAATTTAAAAGATGCAAAATAAATTTACAGTTAATTATAATTTATGTAATGA
>BLXL01011617.1:0-14532 GCA_023170135.1 Acarapis woodi | reverse complement strand
AAAGTCTGACTTTTTTCCTTGTAAACCGATAGCTCTTCTTTACACACACGCATACGTTCTCGAATTGCGTCAAGTAAATCGGCATTCGCTGATTTGGTTGTCATTTTAAGAACACTAAAGTTTAGGAAGCAATATTTGGATTTGATGCAGAGAAACCAATAGAATAAGAATCAATTTAAATGGCTAAATAAAAATCTATTTAATGCGTAAAAATTTTTGAAATACTAAACAAAACGAAACACAAAATTCGAAAAATATATTCAATTTAAATTAAATACGTTGAAATAATTAATTAAATAAAAAAAATAACAGTTTAAAGAAAAATTTAGATGAATATTCTTATTTGTAAACAAATTCACAAAATGATCAATTTAAAATTGAAGCTATATTTGAAATTATTGTCACAAAATAAAAAAGGAAATGACTTAATAGCGAAGATGGCAAATAAATTTTCATGAAATAAATAGATCAAATAAATGATGAGAATTAAAAAAAAAATGATAAAATCGCTAGAAAAACGAAAAGAACCAAAACACACACACAAATGTAAACAAACAAAATAATTTTCTTGCAAAATTCTAAAAATAAAAAGCGAAAGTAAAGGTAAAAATTAGATCGAATTATTCAGTTTATTAGCTTTGTATGAAAAGCACACAAATACCAACAACTCAAATTGAGGTTTAGAGGCAGCTGATCATTTGAAGATTCAAAAAGTAAATGTATATATGTATAAAAACTGGTTGGCAATAAGGAAAAAAACGCACAAACATAACACACGCTTCTACTTGCTCTGAGAATAGCAAACGTACGGTTAGGGCGAGGATGAGTAGTAGTAGAAGTAGTAGTAGATGAAAATCAAGCTATCGTGTAAAAATCACCTATGTGCAGCTGACAATAAAAAAAAAGGTCGGTAAATTTTAATTCAAATTATTGTATTGCTGATTATTCAATCGAATACACACAGCACAATTCAGCTTAATGAAAATACATTGCAAATTTGATTTACAAATAAATAGCTCATTTGTCAATAGTTAAATATTTTAATAAACAAAATTATGAAATTGAGAAAATTAATAAGCCTATTTTAAAACATCCAATATAATTTTTTTTAGTTTTGTGTAAAATAAAATTTATCTGAAATAATAGATGATAAAACTATTTTTTCACAAATTAACTACCGGCAGAAAAAAATATTAAAAATTTTTTAATTTAACCATATTAAAATATAAATAAAAATATTAATGATAGTTTAGAAAATTTTATTTTTAATCATCATTTAGTTAAAAGATATGTTTTGAAATCAAATATAAGATTTTTAAATAAAAAATGAAATTAAAAAAATTTATTCCTTCAATTGAAATATTTGATATGGTTCAAAAAAGGTTAAGTGCTGATAAAATATACAATAATATTTTGGCAAATTGAGGATTCAATAAAAAGTTTAATAATCAAAAATTTTCTATGATTAGAAAATTTATCTGTACATCTGAGAACAAAAGAAAAATATTTTTATCTAAAATTTTAGCAATCATCAATATTTTAAAAGAAATATTGAATTGTAAAGACAAGAATTTTTAGTGCGTGACATTGAATATGAAGGTGAAAAAGAAAATACAAATAAAAACTATCAAAAAGTATGTGCTCACCTATTGACTTTGAATATAATTCTATTTTATAAATAGCTTATTATTAAATGTTGCAAGAATGTGCCAATAATTTAGGCAATGTTATCAATTCGATAAAATATATTTAATATTTTTTCATCTTTTATTCATACGAATAAAATCATTGTATTTTTGCTAAAATTTAAATTTTATATTGTTACTTTTCGAATTAGCAAATAAAACTATGTAAATACAAATAATTTACTAATTTTCCTCTGTCCCATTAAGCAAAAATATAAAAATTATTCAACTTTGAATTTTATAATTAATAAATTTTTTCAATTAATCTGTGTCGAAACATGATTTGAATGCTAAAAAATTCGAAAATTTATCATTTTGATTCTGAGCACAAATTATTAGAATTATATAATCACACAATTATTAACAACATCGAACTTTAAATTGTGCCCATAAATCTAATAATGCTAAGATTAGAACATTATTCAAGACGAGCATTTTAATCTCAATAATATGAAAATTTTTTGACTGATTCAAGATTATTGCATATTATTGAGACAAATGATCAAATTCTTATAATATTTTATCAACAGTTCTTCAAATTTTTCTTATTTATATATTGAAGCACAAATATTGAATAATTTAGTCGATTCAAATAAAATTTTAAAATCATGGAATTATTATTAGATTGGCATAAGAAAAATTTTGAATTATTTTTTCAATCACTAAACGCATTAACTGTAAGTTATTTCTCGTGTTCCCTAATGAGAATTTTTTAATCATAAATCTGATTTCTAGATAAAATAGTAATTAAAAATTTTTTAAAAGATAAATTATGAAAACATTTCTATTAAAAATTTTGAATAGCAATTAATTAATGGATAGATAAGGAATAAACGATTATACTGTGCGCTAAAAATTTTTTGAATTTGAGCTTTTTAGAAAAATCATTAATTGAAAAAAAAAATTTTAACTGGTTTGATTTTATAATCAATGTTCATCGGAAGATAAACATAAGTAAAAATAAATTATATTGAAGATTAAAATTTCAATTTAAAAGTCGAATACTTCAAATTTGACTAAAACATATCACATAGAAAATTCATACGATCAACCTTTAATTTTTTCCTTCAAATCAAAAATATTAAGCAAAAAAATTTTTTTGAAGAAAAATTGAAAAACGAATTTTTCGAAAACGATTATACTTATAATCGTTGCAGATGACCATGAATATGCTTGAGAAAATTCATTAATTATTTATATATATGATAGGTATTGCACGTTAAGATCTTATTTGAACGTGTTAGAAATTAAATTTTAAATTATGATTATTTATGAGATAAATCGAAGTAAAATTAATCCAACCTAGATCAAATCATATTACCCTTTTCAATTGTACATTTTGAATATTATGCAATTCATTTGAAATTAATCGAAAGCGCATCATTGTATTAGATGAAAAGATAGAATTTGCAAAACCAAGACCAGGATAGCCTGAAGATCGACGTTTCTCTCGTTCATTTAACACTTCAGTAGGTTCGCTCGAACAAGTCAGACAATCTTCCTGATTCTCTTTTTCATTCAAGTCGTCCTTACTACCTATTCGACTATTTTTACATTTATCACTACGCTTCTGTTTACCGCTTTTTGAATTAAGACTTTCTCTCGAATTACTGATTGAACTATTTTTTGAATCTTCTCTTGACGATTCATCATCTCTACACTCAGATTTCTTTTCACCATTTAATTTATTCGATTTTATTCGCTTGTCATCTTCATCGAACTCTCCCAATGATCCAGATAATTTTAAATTTGGCAAATGAATTTTAGTGAGTAGATTTCGATTAATGATTGATTGTAACAATTTGCGACTATTAATGCTTTTGCTCTTACTCAAATCTATAGAACGATCAGATGATTTTATTGGTGCATTTAAAATTAGCTTGATTGAATTCTTTAAATTATTGTTGTCGCTTTTTTTGTCGAAAGGTGATTGTTCGAATATTAATTCGTTCATCTTTTGGTTTATTTGTTCAGAATCATTGTAATTTTTATCTATTAAATTATTTTCCGACCTCTCGTTTTTAGAGCATATAATTCGGGATGATTTAGCTTTTTTGATTTCTTTTAAAAATTCACGTTGCCTTGTAACCAAATCCATATTTTTCTTTGACTGTTCTATTGTTTCATTTTGAATGTTGACCTGTTCATGAATTATTTGTTCTTTACATTCAGACATTAGTGTCTTCGCATCTTCAAATTCACTTTGATTAAATTGTGAATTTATTTTATCCATGAATTATTTTGAAAATAATTTTTGCTTGCTTGATTCAAGAGAATAACTCTAAGATTGAAAATTACTAAATTTAATTCAATTTCTAATGATGAAAATTCAAGAGAATCAGAACTCTTTACAAATACAACTAATCAATCAGACTCCCAAAATTCTAAGATGTTAACATATCTAATAGATTGAAAGTATTAGGAAAAGAAAAATTTAAGACTAGAACTAAAAAAAAATAAATAAATTATCAAATATCTTTTGAGAGCATTTTTTTTTTCATAATTAACTAATGTTGACTTAATTCTAATTAAATTACTGTTGATAGTTAAAAAAAAATATTTAATTTTATCGAATCAAGAGAAAAAAGACAATATCAATTAAATTTTTCAATTGTTGAATAATTGATACGTTTGAAAGGTAACTGCTCTGTTTTCAAGTTACTATATATTTATTATCTGAACTTTAAACCCATTCATGAATTTTACAAAAAACTAAGAAAAAAATTTAGTTAATTTTGATATTCCTATTTTAATCTAATTAATTGTTGTCATGTTTTGAATTATAATCTCGATTTAAAATCTGCTTCGGAAGATGTCACTTAAATCATGGACACTTTAATCAGCTTAATTCTTTAAAAATTTTCAAACAAATTTCGCTTTCTTAAACGAGAAAGATAATTCTTTCTAGTCGATTCATCGGCGTTAGAAATTTTTGAAAAATTTTTGAAAGAGAGATGATTTATTTTCTAATTTTCCTTGGTTACTTATTCTAATTGATGAATCATCATATACAATAAGTTTGTAAGTGATAAAATAAAAAATTTCAAAATTTTTAAAATAATTTCTCATTAAGAGCTAAATTATACTAGAAAATCAAACAATTAGGTGAATCATTTTTATAAATATTTTTACTCATTACACATTAAGTATTAAATTATTTGGCAGAATAAAATGAAAAGCCATACTTGTTTTTTTTTTCAAACACAAAATGAAAAATAGACTTATTCAATAAATTCAGTTTGTTTTTTTAAAATTTTTTCAAAAAAAAAGAGATAGAAAAGGCATTTTTTTTCAATCAATATTTGTGATTATATGGTAAAAAAATTTTATATAAATAATTATTGGGAGGTTATTTTTCATAAAAATTCTTAAGTTTAAAACTTAATTGACTAATTTTTTCGAATAGAAAATAAAAACGGTAAATGTCTACTCCACTGCGGTCATTCGAAAACCATTACGATAGTATTGTGTCTATAGATATGTGTAGGTCTTGGAACAAACTAGATTGATTATTCTTTGAGTATCACCATAAAATCAATTATTGAAAAATGATTGAAACAAGATGAGTAACAATGAGCAGTGATCTTAAAATTTAAAAAAAAAATCTATTTTTTAATCTGAATGCAAAATCATAATGCCACTGAGTTAATCAGTTTGAATATTTTTGGGGATTTGCAAAAAAAAAAAAAAGCGCATAAAATCTTCAAATTTTGTAAAATGAATCGCCAAAAATAAAACTACTCTCTCAATTAGACTCTATAATAATAGTCATAAAACGTAAAATATAGATTTTAAGATTTATTCATCAGAGGCAATGTTTTTATTTCAAGCTTTTTAGTTTTCTGAGTTAAATATAGTTTGAAAATTAGCTAGATTTAAGAAAACATGATTTTTTTTTCTTTTTAGATCCGTTTTTTCTTTTAAGTCTAAACATTTTATTATGAATACGAATAAATTTTAATTAGAAATAAGAGAAAATTTTAAATTACAAATTTCTTTATATTTTAAGTTCTGCAACTCTAAACGGGTATTAGAAAATTATATTATTTAAGAGCGTCGAATAAACATATGCAGATAAATAATAAGAATATTCGTTTTACGCTTCTTGCATTTAAAAGTATTCGAAAAATTTACTTTATGATCTAACTCTCCATATAAGCTTAAGTTGACTAAAAAATAGGTGTGATGAGCAAGATTTTTCGTCTAATCTGATCATAGTTTATCACGATCAAATGACTTGAGATTTATTTTTTACAATTTTAATTGAAAATATATTATAGTGTAGTGTGTAATAAAAAATCAACATAACTCATTTCCGGTTTTAAAAAAAATTAATTTATCATAAAATGAAAAAAATTCAAACCTATAATTGAAATTATTCTCTTTCCAAAGTTTCTAAAATTTACATTTAATTCTCAAGGTATTTAGTTATTTCAAAAATTTAAGTGCGTATTTAAGTATAAATGTCTATTCTGATAATTTTATTAAAAGAAATTTAAAGTTAAAAATAAATAAAAAATACTTCGAATTGAAATATATAAACTTGAAAAATGAACAAGAGAAATTTTACACAATCACAATAGCATCAAAACACCTATTCATAACACTTTTTGGCTATGATTCAATTATTGAACCACGATTCGGAGCAGAGAAATAATATTTTAAATTTTTAGAATAGTTTTATTAAATTTTAAATTAATGAATATCGAAATAGTCTAAATTGATGTAAGCTCTAGATGGTATGCTAATCAAGATGAGATAGCAAAAGGATCTTAAATATAGTAATCATTCAAGAGTAATTCAGTGCAAAGTTAAAAATTTAAATTTACAAATGCCAATCATCAATATACTTAGTGAAATATAATGTCTTCTATCATTTACTTTTATTTAAAAAAACCTATATTTTCTCTTCAACATATAATCGTATAGCTTTAGTGTTTAGAATCATTAACTAAATTTGAATATCTAAAAGACACATATTAAAAAAATCATTATCCATAATAGATACTGATCATCTTCATTGTAAAATTTAAAATCACAATTTAATCATTTAGAATATTCTAGAAAGTGGTGTTAATTAAAATTTATATAATTCAATGCACATTTGTATTTTACTTTATAATTATTAGAGAACATTTTCAAGATTTTGGAAAAATTAAAATAAAAAAATATAAAATTGCGATTTTCGAGTGAAAATATTGTTAGAATTTCAAGAAAAATTGTTTTTCTAGTTTATTCGATGTAAAAAAAATAAAAAATAATTTAATGTAGATCAGGCAAACAAAGGGAATTCACGCTTTTTTAAGCACATTTCAATACAAAAATCTAGTACATTTTTTTGCATCAATGTAAGCTTTTTGAATGGCTAATTATATTGACTTTCTTTTTGTCAAGTCCCTCTTATTTTTACAAAAAGCTTCCTTACACTAAAAAATAAGAATGCCAAAATTTCGATTATTTTTTCAGCACGATTTTTTTAATCCAAATACGGTTTCGACCAACATCAATGTGATCAACGATTATTTTCAGAATATTTGAAAATTTTTTCAAGAGATATTTTTTTTAAACAATAAAAAACATGAGAATCAACAAGTTGAAAATGTATTATTGATTGTGCATCAAAAAATTGATTTTTATTTTTGCTATACAGTTCACTTTTTTCTATTCAAATTTCAAAACTCTAAAACAAAATCATCTATTTTGAACCTTCTCAAAGGTAAAAACATAAGCACATTTGTATTTATATCGAAAAAAAATCAAATTTTATCACTTCAGAAAAATTTTCAATTTTGAGATTTTTAACATGAAAAAATTGCAACCCAAATAAAAATTTGAAAATTTTTCATTAATTTTAGACTCACATTTTGAAGAGCCTTATCTTTATCCTCAAGTTTGGTATTAGCGGCAGTAAGATTTTCCTGCACTTGATCTAGTTCATTCTCTACAGCCTGAATTTTCTTTTGTAGAGATCTGACCTCCTCCTCAGACTGAAATCAAAGAAATTTATTTAATCAAATTTATCAATTAATATTAATTAATAAAAATAAAAAATAAATTTCTCAATAAACTAATCATTTACGTTGATTTCTTACTTTTTCTGCCTTTTGATTGGCTTCACGAGCACTAGATTCAGCACTTTCCGCTCTTTCGACAGCGCTTTCTTTTTCGGCCCTCATGGCCTGCATCTTTTTCTTAATGGCTTCCATTATTAAAGTTTGTTAGATAGTCTATATATAGATATATTGTGATGAAAGAAAAAAAATAGAATAATAACACTGATAAGATAACACGTTAACACTTCACAATGATTTGATACAAAATCACTTGAAAAAGTTGTGAATTTAGAATTCAAACGTAATTATGGAATTTAAACAATGACTTGAATAATTTTTTTGTTTCAAAATTTACACAAAATAGATTTGAATGTAAAAAAAACACACACATACGAAATTAAGAAAATTAAATGAACAAAGTAAACGAACAAACACCAAATATTTAAAGTTAAAATAATTATTTTTTTATGATCTCGAATGAGAATTTTGACGAAAGTCTACGAATTCACTAGAATTCGAACTTCACATATATTAACGTATGTATGGGCTCAACCTCTTACTCATCTTTTCAGATTAGTCAGATGCCCAAAAAATAGTTCTCTATATTCTAATCGTTCGGTTGCGATGCTAATATATGTTAAAATTGAAAATATATCTTTTAAATGTTTAGAACCATAGAATTCTCATCTTTCGATGGCATAGAATTCCAAAATTTTCTAAGAATATTTTTTCAAAAAAGATGCAGCTAAATTTATTCAAATTTAAATTAAAATTATTATAATTTGCTTTGAATATAAAATTTCTAAAGTGAAGTGCCAATTGAATTTGTGTACACATTAAAATAATAGAAATATTGAAAATATGAAAATATAAAAAAAGCTAAAATATGTGCTCTCCAATATTGTTTAATGGGGAATTTTTTTTAGAAATTCTAATAATTACTTTTATTATGTTGATCTTTCTTTTTAATTTACTTTCAAAAGCTCCTAATAGTAGATGAACTCAACTAAAATCATCAAATTATATATAATTATTTTAAAAATTACTTTTTAACTAATACAAAAATCTGAATAAAAAGTAGCTCTTTTAACGCGCGAGAAATCTGGATTTTTAGAATAATTCAAATATTTTTTAGTAATTGTGAGCATTTATAAATTTTAAATGTTGAAATAATAAATTTTTTATTTTTTCATTTTCAGCTTGTATTTATCCTTCACATTTTTACATTTCTAATTATTAATATTGATTTCGATTTTTGTAAGAAATCATATTGATTAAAATTTTTATTTCCTATTATCTTTTTCATATTACCCATAATTTTCTCGATTAATTCACTTTTTTTAAAAGAAACTGTAAATTTTCTGATAATCGGAAGAAAAAAAAAGTTTTGAGCTTGAGTATCCTCTTTCTCAAGATGTGTTCAAGCCGTCTGCTGATTTGTAACTAATTATTGATCAATTTTTTATGGATGAAGACACTAAAACTAAACTAAAAATAAATATATATAATACCTTCAAAAAAAGAAAATTTAGGCGATAAAAAACAAAATATTTTAAATGATTTTCGGAGGAATTGATTCATTTACACTCAAAAGAATAGATTTATTAAGTCATTATCAATTAATTTGAAATGTTTAATAGACATAAAGTTATTTAATTCTAAACTTGTGATAAAATAGATAAATTACAATTAAGAATCTAGATATATGATAAAAAGAATAGAAAATAAGGTTCGAATTTATTGTTCCAATACTAAGATTTGGTTTAATCTCTTATAGAGATTGATTGATTGCAATGTGTATATTTTTTTAGTATGATAGATTAATCGATGATCTTTTTAGTGCGAAATCAAATTTTGAAGAAAATAATCACATTAAAATAAATATTTTTCAAAGCAATCAAATGATTCCAATAAAATTTTAGATTAAAAATTTCCTAATTAAGTTATGGATTTAGCCAAAAACTTGACTATTTAATTGAAAAATTTACAAAATTAAATAATTCAAAAAAAAATGCAAATGAATACTAATTTTTCTAGCGAAATTCTTGCAGAAAATGATTTGAAATTAATAGTCTAGAATAAAAAACAATTGAAAATGTGTGAGATTGTTTCAAGAAATCAAACATTATGTATCAAATATTATTAATTAACTATTATTAAGTTCATTTTAAATTAAATTTGTATGTGAAAATTTTGTTTATTGAATAAAATGCTTGATACTTGAAAAAATTAATTATGGTTTGCCACTCTTAAGATTTCTAAACATATAAAAGAATTCAGTTAGACAACTTTTCTTAAATATTCAGGAGTTGTATTGACATAATCACTATGAGAGAAATATGATGAATTTTTAGTTAGAAATCTGTTCAGTAGAAAGAGAGTTAAAATATTAGTAGTCAATTCAAAAATTAAATAAATTAAACACTCACTTGAGGAAATCGTGAATATGAGTAAGGATAAGTTGAATACTTTTTTCGTCAAGTGTGGTAAATACTAAATTACTGCCCAACTTAACAAAAAGACGTAACAAATAAATACCACCATAAAGCGATGACATATTAGTCTCATCATCATGTTCGTCAATTACTTGTTTGTATTGTGGCCTTTCAAATCGATACAAAAGTTGACTGCCTAACATTACATTGAAGTATTCCTTTATACCATTTGTAACCTCAATTAAAGCACTTTCCTTGTTTTTGTTATTAGTACAACGTTTAGTCTTAATATAATCTTCAATTATTTGATCAACTGTAATTCTAGCAGGTATGGTAAACAATTTTTTTTGTCTGGTAATTAAATCCCAGTCATCAACTAGCCAGGGCTTTAATTCATCGGGAATTTTAATCTTTACCTCAAGTTTGGTCGAAAATGACTCTTCGGTTTCAACATTTGGATCCAACTTACGCTTCTTGCCATTGTCTGTGTTTGCAATTGATGCCAGAGTAACTAGTTGAGATGTCTTTGTTTTTCCAGTCGTCGAAATTGATGGTGACGCTACACTTTCATTCGCCGAAGTTGATGGAGTTGAAATTGATTGATTAAGTGAAGATGCGGTCGATGTTGCAGTTTTTTTACGCTTATTACTCTTGCCTTTGGATTTCTCCAAACTAATTTATAAAAACTTAATAAAAAAAATAACAAAAATAACAAAAAAAGACTTACTTATGGGCTTCCTGAAGCTCTTTTTGTTTTTGGAGATTTTGATCATTATATTTCAGAACGCGACTCTCGGGCACTAACTCATCCCAACTTCTTGACCAACTAGATTTCAAATAAAAATAAATTAATTGTAATGAACAATAAAAACTATCTGATGATTGAACATACCCTTTAATTCGATTCAAACGAAACATGAATCAATAAAAAAAAATAAATTATTTCGAAATTCTAAACTTACATTTATAACGAGTGAATAAAACATTAAATTGATCAATTTTTCAAAAAATTATAAAAAAAATGCTATGCAAGTATAATTTGATAAAAATTAATCAAACGGAAAGCAAAAGTATACAATTATAGACGGCTAAAAAAAATTTTTTTCAAAGATATGAAATATTTAAAGACACGATTATAAATGAATTAAATTTAAAAGAAATTCTCAATAATTCTAGAATTTATAACTAAAACTTCTTTGAGTAAATATCAATCTATTTATTGGTCCAAAACAAAAAAAGAAGACTTATTCATCTTTTTTTTTTTGGTCTTTTTAATCCATAACCTACGAATTGGATACCGAAAATATTTGTTTAAATTTATTTCATCAATACACCTAAAAAATATTCATTATTTTTTTAGATATTAATTACAAAATCAATATAATAGCCTAAGAATTCAAATTCAGGTTTCTGGAATTAGTTTCAAAAAACAATAAATGAAAACGTCGAAACAGTTAAAATTAGAAGATTTTTTATTAAAAATTGAAAAAATTACCTTGATAATGTACTAGATATTTAACAACTTTATCTTTTGTTTTGTCTGATATTTTGAGACACTGTAAATAATAATATTTAGATTAGTTTAATTATTAATTGGAGATTATAGATGAAAATAAATTAGTCTGCCTACTTTTGCTTCGTACAATAATGGGCCATGAAAACAAAAAACTCTTTCACCTGAGCGACAATTTGGGAAACCAATATTTATTATTAAATTTTAAAGTTAAATATTTTAATCTAAATACTTACCTTCTGCAAATTTATATTTAGGAGCCATTTGAGTCAATTAATTTTATTGATTTTCTTTAAGGTGAGTAAAATTGATGAGAAAATTTTAAATAAAAAAAAATCGTTCTAACAGGTTGTGCGAAAAATACATATTCTTTTGATTAAAGTTTGTTTTGATTTTTGATAAATTCGTAAAATAAAGCGCGCTTTTTTGAAAAAATTATTTAAAAAAATAAATTGTTCCTTCATTCTTTTTATTTTGATTATTAGGCTCACAAATTTGAGAATTGAATTCTTAAATGTTAAGATTTTTTCATAAGTATAAATACGCTATAAAATTTTGCAATTAGCAGTTCACAAATTACTATTCAATTTAAATAAATAGTTTGATAATTAGATTATGAATCATAAAATAAACATAAATGAGCCAATCTTTTCAATATATATTATTTATTTTCTTTATAATTTTTTTAGGTATTAACGTTTTAGTAATTGCAACAAAGAGATGAAAAATTATAAATGCATAAATTGTTATTTCAAAAATAAAAAATAGTTCTTGAATTTTATTTTTATTTAGTTACAAAAAAAAATTAACAATATTGATCAATTAAAAATCGAAAAATTATAATATATTTACATCATTTTGCAGAACATCAAACAGGTAAACGATAAAATAATTAAGTCACATAAAAGTCAAAATATTAAAATAAAAGAAACATTTTATCTTTAACTATTTATCTAGTTTTGTTAAATCATTGAGTTTTATTAATGGTTTGATATAATGATGTAATGAAAGGGAATTACCAAATCTATATTATTCAATTTTATACTAAAAATTTTGTGAAATTTTATAAAAAAAAATTTTTAATGATCCCAATTTTTATAAATAGCCATGATTAATATCTTTGCCTGTAACTAATAAATTTAAAAGAACCGAACTAGAATTCGAATCTAAAAAAGAAAAATTGAAAAAATTTAGTAATATATGGGGAGATATTTAGCGAAAATCAAATTTGAAAACTCACTTGAATTCGAAGAATTTGTCGGTTTTAAAATTGACGAATGAAAAGAAGTTCTAGGTTTTTTAGTGATTTCGGATTCCAAATTGTTAAAATGATTGGGTATTTTAACTGATTTTCCGGATGAAATGTGATTTAAAATTTTTTTCTCATTAAACATATTTGTACTATTATTTAATGCTGTTCGGCTTGTTGACTTAACACCCGAAGCAGCCCTATTATTTGATAAATCAATATCTCTGATTATTTTTTCGGTTTCGAAATCTAAATTTAATGGTAAATCATCAAAATCAAGACTGATTACTGATTGATCTTTATCACCAGCTTTTGGAGCTAAGTGTAACAAATCCATACTGTTATCAAAATCGATTTTTTTCATATCATCCCCATAAATAATGTATAAATTACTATTTTGATCATCAGTCAATGGCGAAAAAATGCTTAATGTGTTTCCAATTGTAGTTTTAAGTTCATCAATTTCCGGAATATGATTGTTTATTGAATTTGAATAATCATTTGGCGAACCGTAAAACGAATCACAATTCATACTATTCGATAGATTTGAATCCAAATCGCAAGACATATCGTTAGATGAATCGTTTGGTAAACAGTTTATATCTACTTTGCTGGCATATGCAGTGGATTGAGGAGTGGCAATTAAAGGACTATTGTCAATTGATGGTTCAACTTGAATATATTGATCATCTTCAAGTGGTGCAAATACACTGAATGTATTAAAAAGTGGTTCAATCGGTTTCATTATACGATGTCTGTTCAATTGAGCTTCGTATTCTTTCTTAAATTGTTCTTTGAATTTAATTTTCTCGAGAACTGAATCGAATTCTTTGCAATCTTGTACAAAATTATCTATATCATCAGTAATCAATATATCGTCACAATTTACTGAATGTTTTTTATTTTGTAAATTATTCTCATTCGTTAAACTTTGTTCTTTTGTTTTTAATAGATTATCTACATTTAAGTTTTGTATACTTTTAGATTGATTCTTTTTCTCTTTACTTGCTGCTGATGAGCATTTTTTGATTGCTTTAGTGCTATTCAAATCGGTCTTTAAAATTTTCGTTGCTAATTTCGTTTTCTTTGTTGATCTTTGTAATTTTCTACTTGTGTTTGAAATTGTGTTCTCATCCGGTAATACTTTCTCTGGCTCATTTATCAAAAGCGATTGATTATTTGATAAAATAACACCCGGCGAAATCAATTCACTGCAACGATAAAATAATTAGTTAAAATGGAATTAGATAAAAATAATAGAAGTGAATTGATCAATTTCATGATGAACACAAAACACACCTGATCAAATAGTGTACACAAAGTATAGTTTGAGGTTTTTGAGTGCTATAATCAGTCAGCAAAGAAGCCTTTGTTTGTAACCAAAAATAGCCACCAGTTTTAGCCAAGAATCTGTAATAGCCAGTTTCAACTTCACCTTTAGCTAACACTACAAATAATCGATGCATATGTTTGAAAAAAGATTAAATTAAAATAATAGCAACATCTGCAATATACATACATTTCTGAAACGAATTAAACAATTGAAAGGCGTCTGACGCATGAATATATTGGAAAAATGAATAACCAATTAGATCTT
>BLXL01011604.1:0-10367 GCA_023170135.1 Acarapis woodi | reverse complement strand
TCTTAGTTTTTTTTTTTGTTGTGTGCTTTATTGTTTGCTTAATAGGTCATGATACTTTTATTATTTTTAGTGTGTTTATCATATTTTGTTGTGCATGTGGTTTGATATAGATTATATATTGTGTATTTTAATAGTTTTAATGTTTGTTCTAAACTCATCTATCATTTTAAATCTTTACTCTGCCGATTTCACGATTTTTCAATCTTTCATACATCAGTATCTGCCGAGTATTTTGCATAAATTTAAAAATATTTTTATAAAAAATTAATAAATTATTACAATGTCAAATAATGTGACATATAAAAATTCAATACAATATTACGCTTGATTAGTACCCAATTTTTTGTTTTTTAAATTTTTCAATTTATCTGAACAAAACTGAATTATCTTTGAAATTTTATTCAAATATCTAAGATAAGGTTTATATTTTAGATCAGCTTTAAATGATTTTTATTTATAGGTAAAAACTGTGTGAATAAAATAAATAAAATATATCTGAAATGGAAAAGTCAAAGTTTATAATTTTATTAATTTATTTTTTTTTGTAAAAGAGTTTCGAAAAAAATATAATGACCTTTTGATGATGTGCACTTCAATTTCAAATTCTTAATTTGAACTCTTATTTTTTTTATAATCTTCAAAATGTAAAATAAACGAGTCTTTCAAATTTACATCTTTTTCTTTGGTAAAATTTGAATGACATTACGAATAAGAAAATTTTTTTGATAACTTTTATGATTTATCGATGACCTTAAATCTGATGATTTTGAAAATTTTCCAGTCAGTTTTGAATAATTTAAGTGGGTTCCAAATTGAATAAATTATTGAATAATCATCTAATATACGAATTATTCTCTAAAAAACTTACATTCATCTAAATGCAAAGAAAAAAATAAAATGATATAAAAAATACAGTCGATTTGAAAACAATTTTTCATTAGAAAAAAATTTATGATTTTTTAAAAATAAAAATATTTCACGCTGTAAATTCGACCATTTTTTTCGAGACTTCTAGAAACTAAAAATAGACATCTTTCTAATCTGATTTTCGATTTTTTTTTTTATTTTTTTCTAAAAGTAATTTCAATATTTGAACTATTCTTTTTTAACCTATATTTTAAATTAATATTATTTTATTTTTTGGGCTATTTATGTTAAAAAAAATAGTATATTTTAAAGCTGATTCCGATGCTTGATTTTTTTGAAACTCGTATTGAAACGTGGGAAATTTTAATTTGAATCCTAAATTAAATTCATTTTTAAGGAATGATTTATAATTAAAAAAAAACTAATTTTATATTTCAATGGATTACTTAATAAATTTTGATAATTTCAATCATTTAGAAACATTATAAAAGTAAAATATAAAAGTTTTGATATAATGTTTTTCTAACTCATTCATTATCTTAAAAAAACTAAAAATTCTGAAATGAAACACAGGTAGTTTTTGTATAAGAATGTGGTAAACTAAAAATCATTGAATATTGACCTTATATTAATTTAAATTCACAAAAAAAAGGACTTGTATGATAATAAAATTTTTTCTTTATTGAATCTAAATAGAAATTATTCAATGTAAGATACAGAAAAAAAACATGCTATTTTTCAACTAAATTATGTGAAAATAAAATCGTGAAAAATTTTGATAGTTGGATCAAATTTTGGATTAATATAAAAATATTTGCCGGCAATTTTATTTATAAAACGAAATTCACGAGAAACTTATATTTTGAAAATTATACAATATTTTTTTAAAGTTTTGATTTAGATTTTTTTTTTTTTCAAATTATTACTCCTAAATTATAGATTTTATAAATAAATTCCTTATATGAATTTTTGAAATAATCTCTAAATAAACCAAATAAATAATTCCGAATTTACGTTTGAGGCAAAATTTTTTTTGAATTAAATACAATCAATAAAACTTTTTTTGCTTTTTCCATCAATTGTACTGTAACATAAATATAAAATTTATTAATTCACAAAATAGATTTGTATTTTTATAATTAAGTTTATAATATGAGGATACTTCTAAATAAAACAGTAAAAAAATAATCGTTTAGAGAAATATTCTTGAAAAAACTTATTTAATATGGAAGATATTTTATAAAAAAAAATTAATCTGTTTTGTAAATAAATTGTCAATTTTTGTTTTTATATCATTACGTTAAAATTTAACGAGATTTTGAGTTATTTTGCAAAACTTTTATTATAATTGAATTTATTTAGAATAATAAAAGAAAAGTTAAATAACTTATTGAAAACAAAGAGCTTAGAGATTGTTTTCTGATTCAAAATAATATCGATCTAATTTTCATTTTGATTTACGCAGATAATAAGCGAAAAAAAGCAATTTCTCTAATTTAAATATTGTGTTTTTTGATTATTAATTTTTTAAATTGATATTCATGAATAATATATATTGAAAAAAGATAACTGTATAAATTAAATGATAAAATCTAATAAAAATTCGAAATTTGTGATGAAATTCAAATGACCTTAAAAACCAATATTCATAAATAAAAAAATTCATATATCATTTTAAAAAGATTCACCATAAAAAAATATTGAAAAGATGAGTAAATTTTTTGAATTTACAAACGGATGTCATAATTAAAATATAAAGCATCAAAAATGAGATGCTTGTCTTCACAAATTATATCACAAAACCTTTTAATATTATTTACCGAAAATTTAGATAAACAGTACTTGCGAAGTCACCAGATACTGCGAGATACAATAAGTTTTACACCACTCATAATTTTTTCGTTATTCAAAAAATAATTTCCTTTTTGTAGGGTCGATTTTGATAATTTTTTTTGACAAACTCATTCGTATATATCTATTATAAACTGAGCTAAATTTTATTTTTTAATGGTATTTCTATAAATTTTTAATGATCAGATTTAGTTAAATTCATCTACTTAAAGTCAAATATAAGGTTTCGTACATTTTCAGACAAAAAATCAAGCTTTTTTTAAATTTAACCATGAATTTATACTTTTTTGATCTTATTTATTTATCAGGTGCTTTAATTTAATTAAAATATAGATTGAAAATTTGAGAAAAATTTCGAAATCGTAAATATAACGTTTTATTTTATATATGCTCAAATTATGTACACAATTTTTAATCAAAGCTATTTTTAAAAGTTGGATTAAATAACAAATTTTTTCATAACATCTATAAACTATTCGAGTATGATGCAAAATATACATTATATATAATAAAGAGAATAAAAAAATTTTTAATAAAAATAAATATCATTAAGTTATAGATAGTGAAAATCAAGTCCACAAAATTTTTTCATTCAAATGATGTGATTTTCGACTTTTTAAAAAATTAAAGTTTTTTATTTTAAAGTTTTATATAAGAAGTCAAAATTATCTAAAATATTTGAAAAATTAATAAAATAATTATCAACTTTTATTTTAGCACATTTTCTCCGGATCCCTCCGATCTAACAAAATATCTTTCTATTAATAAAATCAATATGATTTCATTCGCATTTTTTGAATCCAATTAAATTAGTTATCCATATTCAATATCATACTAAATGAAAAAGATTTCACATTATGTTTTGTATTAACATTAAATTTTCAAAAAATCTACTCAAATAGGATAATTTTTTCACAATCATAAATTATGACTACCATTATGTATTAAGATAAATGAATCGATTGATATGTACTATATAAAATTTTTTTTGTCAAAAATGTGAAATCTTTTTGTAATGAATAAAAAAGTTAAGTGATTATTTTTTGAATAATGATATCTTTTTTATGAAATTAAAATATATTACTTTTTTTCTATATCATTTTGCCAATTTCAATTTTAAATAAAATATCTGGAAAGTCATGATCAAGCTATTTTACCTTTATTTTCTTTTTAATTAACTTAATTTTGATTGGAGCTTTTCAGTTATCTGCGAAAAATGATTTATCTCAAAATAATATCTTTGATTTTAAACAATTTGATTTGCAATTAGAGTGATTGATTTATTTTTATTATATTTTATTATTCTAATATTTTAGATTCGAAAAAAAATCTGGGGAATAACTTTATTAGACAAAAAATTTAAATTGAGATATCAAGATTACAATGTTTTTTTATAACATGTCTAGAAAATTAAATCTTTGAACAAACGATGATTTTCTTCATCTACGCATTAAAGAAAAAATTTAATAAAAAAATTCGTCTGGAAATTATTTCAAATTTATTTTTTGTGAAAAAGCAAAAAATGAGAAATTTTTTTAATAATTAATTCGTACTTTATTTGTTTTAGATTCATAGCTCTTAAATAATTCACAATATTCAAAATATAAAAAAAAAAAAATATGAGATAAAAAAAAAAATTTATATCAAAAGAATTCTTAGCACTTCAAAATCTAAATTACCTTGATTCAAAAAAAATATTGTCAAGAGAAAAATTTTTATTTCTGTTATAAATTTTATTTTTCGAGTGCAAATTCGGCGTTTGCGAAATTCGTTATCAAAATTCAATTATATCTGTTTAAAAATGGATAAAATAGAAATTAAGATAGGTAGAAAAGTTTTTTTTATTGACCTGAACAGAATTAATCCTGCTAATATTTTCTCTAATTCAAATTTGCATATGCAAGTTATATTATCCATTATTTCTCATTAAATTAATGTTTTCGAAAAAATTTTTATTTTTTAGTTACGAATTATATTAATTGAACTTGAAAAGAAACCATAAGCCGTGTATGTTTAAAAATTATTATTTATGAAATTGACATGTCAACTTCAAAAATTCTTACAAATTCTTGAAAAAAACATGTGCACATATTTCTAAGTTTGGTAAAATTTTCGAATGAATTATTTTTATCCATTAGTTAATGAAGATGTATATAAATTTATATCTATCATGAATCATGTCCTAAATTTCTTTCTACCAAGACCAATGTTTAATTAACATAAAAATTATTTGCCGACTGTAATTTGTAAACAAAATATTTCGCCAAACATTTATTGGTATAATAATTTAATTCATCAAATTCAAAAGTTTAGTCGCATTGTTCTTTAATTTAGGATAAAAATATTTTTATTTTGGCGTCTGCCAATATTAATCGCCTGGAGAAAACAATCAACTAAATGGTTCTAAACAATATTTACTTCACTGTCTATTAACCATCATTATGAAGCATATTTTGGCTTTATTCATTCTAAAAAGCAATAATTCAGATATTCTAAATAAATTTTAAGCAACATTTGAGTTTCATAATGCTGGCTGATAGTCTATAACTCAACCAAAAATCAATTTATATTTAATAAAGATATTATTAATTTTGTTACATAAATATGATATGTCACAAAATTTCAAAAATTTAATTGATACCGTAAACAAAAATAAGAAAAATAGGTCGATTTGATTTGTAAAACACATCATTACATGGATGAAAATTTTTTTTATTCTATTCAGCAACTTCTTGACATAGTCACAGTTTTTACACAAATATATTGGTACGATAATCACAAGTATAATTCAAGCAACTCTAACTGAAACGTTATTTATTAATTGGAGTGAAAATTACTACTTACTTTAAGATAGACATAAAAAAAAAATAATCTATATATTATTAATAAAATATTTGACAAGTAAGCCATTCTAAGTTGGAATATTGTTATTAGTTATTCCACATTTTTGTTGTACTAAATTTAGTTTTATGTAAACATTTTAATTTATGAGTCACATTATAAAGATTATTTAATCAATTAGGTATTCTTGATTAGATCTTTAAAAAAGCATGATAGTAATTGCTAAAAATATTTTGTTTAAATTTTTATTCCGAAGCAACATAATCAAAGCGAATATTTTTTTTTTATTTTAACTCGTTAAAATTTAATATTAAAAACCAAGCTGAATGATCTCTAAAATTTTTTATATTTGCTATCTGATTCCAAAAAAATGCAAAAAAATAATGCGATTTGCTTTTGATAATAATGAAATGAAAGATTCAGGCGTTTTCAATTTTTAAAAAATGATAGATTTCATTAAAAAAAACATAGATCCATATTGAATGATTTAAATATTACATTTATTTCAATCTGATTTCAAGTCCACCTTTATCAATACTTGTTTAATTTTACAAAAATCTTGTTAAAATATTTTGAATATAACAAGATTAATTTGCTTTCATGATACTTTTTAAAATGAGTCATGTATAAAGCTCTGTTCTAAACTTTTGACCATTTATTCCGCTGTATCATATACTTCCGCTCACATCATATTCGATATTTCCGTTCTAATTAATACTGATTTACCGTTTATATTATACCTCCAATTACACTTTCACCGAACTCATTCCGATCATGATTCATTTATTTATTAAATTTTTTAAATGATAAGCCATTTTATCACCTCAAAATTTTATTTCTCAAAATAAATTATATACCTTCTCTCATTTCGAATTGCAGCAACTATAGAATTTTTGTATTTTAATTGAGGCTAATTAAGAGTTTCACATGAAATACAAGCTTAATTTTATTTTTTTATCTATGCTATTTGAATCAAATATAACCTATTTTACCAAAAATACCATTTTGTTTTATAAAAAAATCCTGTATTTATTGTTTCATTTTAAACTATTTATTTAATCGCACCCAATTTGTTTTGATCTTGCTTTAAAATTTTTGAACTAATGTTTTATGAAATTCTCAGGTTTTATCTAACATTTTTGATTTAATATCTATTTTAACATTCACAATTATGGGTTTAAATACGACAGTACCTTTATCATAAACTAATACTCAATATATATGACACAAAACTTTTGTTTTATCACAATCTATATAATTTATAGATATCATGATTTTATGTGATATGAAAGATTTGTAATCATCTATTTATTGTTGTTATATTTCTTATTTTTTGAGATAATTAAACTAGCAAACTATTAAAATGAGCAACCCCATCACAATATAATTTTTTCAATGATTTTTCTCGTGCAAATTGATAGATAATCTCTATATTTTTTTGCATATGGTAGCCAATTTTTTATCCTACATATCTTTATTATGTGTTAATTTATTCTTTTATTTTATTTGTAAATTTTTATTTATTTCGTTAATTTTACAACTTTCTATGGTGAAAATAATTTTATGAATTAGTTTATGATGTTTTATTTGATTTAATCGCATTGATCATTTTTTTATCATCAACACTGCATTTCATAAAGTGGATATTGTCACATTTCGATTTTTTTCGCTTAACAAACATTATTACCATGTTTGTTTTTATAAATTATATGGACGAAATAAAATGGACCTTAGTTTAAATTTTTTTATTTACCTGAAAATTATCAGTTTGGTATTATAATGATATAATTAAACTCTGTCTAATTATATGTAGAAAATAAGCAGATTTCTAATTAGTTTCCATTACTACAAATTTTTGTGTATTTAGATGTCATTTTATTTATCATTTTAATGTATCACTTTGCTTGTGTATCCATTTTTTTACTAGAAAGCATTCTCACTATTATCCAGATAAAAGAAGAGTCATTAAATAATCCTTTTAAATTTTTTTTGAAATTTACGTCGTATTTAAAAAGCAGGCGAACACATAATTAAATTTTTTTAAATGACCGTATTTAGTGAATGTTAACACAAAATTTTTATGAATATAAAATAATTTTGTTTTATTTTCAACTATAGTGGATATGACAAAGTGCCATCCAACGAAACCTTTCAGATGTCCCGGTGTAGAAAATGTGTGTATATCTTTAGGTAAGAAATTTTTTTTATCTATTTTTTTGAATTCGAAAAATCAAATGTAAAATTTTATTTTTAAATTTTTAGCGTATCTCTGCGATGGCCAAATGGATTGTTCAGATGGATACGATGAAGATCAAAGATTGTGTGTATCAGGTAACTCAATTTAAATATTAGAAAAAATTTCTTTAAATCAAATTAAATGTAAGCTGAATCATTTTATAATTTTATACCAACAAATTCAAATTTAAATTCAAGATTTATGTTTATAGAAAATTCAAAAAAAAAAATTATTTCTAGTATTGTGATAAAAAAAAAATTTGAAAAAAAAAACAAAATCACAAAAAATCATCTAGACTTATTTTTTAACAGCTAAAAATTCTATTTGATATAAAGAACAAAATAAAAAAAATAAGCATAATCTTTCAAAATAATAAAGCCACTCAATTATTGATAAAATTAAAATAATTGAAAAAATTGAAGAAAATTCATTAAATTTGCAAGAAATAAACTTAATTTTATCGAATACATATTTTGAACAGAGAAAATTAAGAAAAATATAAAAATATAAAATTATATCAATTTTTCGACAAAAAAAAACATTAATATTTCAAACGATAAATAGAAAAAGAAAATGAGCATACATATTTCGATAAAGTAATTATTGTTTATAAAGTAACGTCAAATATATCAGGGAATTTTTTTTAAATATAAATTTTTTTTTCGATTTTTTTTTGACCTATTAGATTCATATATGACTTAAAAAAGTCTTTTTATTTTTTGTTTGTAAATTGAAATTTTTATATACGAAAATTGAATAATCAGATTCAAAATGCTCTTTAAAATTTTATAAAATTTATTGATGAGATTTTGCATATTTTTTATAACTCAAAAAACCCGTCGAAATGTTCATCGAAATTGAAAATTTATTTGTAAACTTGAAAATCGTCTTCAACTATTGAAATAAGATATTTGGTATAATATTATGAATATTAAAATTTTTTTTATTTGCGACTACCAAATAGAATAACACATTTTTTTAAAAGTTCTTTATCGATTCACCTATAAAAATGTCTATAAAAATGTTTATCAAATTTACGTTTAGAACTTTAAATAATAATTACAAGTATTTATAGACTTATATAAATGAATTTTTTTTTTTTTTTAAATAGAATATTACTTGTAACTTTTATTTAAAATGATTCTTAAAATAATTTATATATATTATTCTCAATCTAAAATATAACTAAACAAATATCAATTTTATAGAAGCTTATTATTTTTATTATTTATACGTACGGCCACAGAAACCGTCGATTAAAAAATTTTTCATATTTATATAAAATATTTAAAATTAAACCCTATAGGCTTCCATCTCATTTGATCATAAGATCGAATCAAATTGTTTAAGTTTTTTTTTAAATTATAATTCTAAAAATAAATAATATATATCAAATTCTATAAATTTATTGTTTTCCAAAATTATAATTTGATAATTTTGTTTAAGCTAAAAGACCGCCGGTCGATGAAACGAGCCATTTTCTTCAGACTTTGTTAGCAAATCACGGACCAAATTATTTGGAAAAATTATTCGGTAAAAAAGCTAGAGATGCTTTACATCCATTAGGCGGAATTCAAAAAGTTGCTATAGCATTGTCAGGTAATAAAATCTTCGATTTTTTTTAAATTTTTTACAAATAAGGCTTTTTAAATTCAGTTCACTTCTTATAAGTTAAAATATTTGAGAAAATTTATTTTTACTAAATAATTATTAAATCAAAAAAATCATAATGACTTTTTTATCGATGTATTGGAAAATTAGAATTGATTTAAATATCAATAATTTATGATAGCATTTGTTAAGAATGATGGTTTGTTTTTGAAAACTAATCAATAGAAGTGTATTTTTTTTAAATACATAGCATTTTATTCTAAAAAAAGAGAACTTAATTCTCAATTAGTTGAACAATTATGTAGATAGAAAAATTCTAAAAAAGATTTCGACTTATAACATTTCTAAAAAGCAACACAAATAGTCTAATGTCTATGATTGACTAATGAAGTTTTATTTATAGATTTATTTTAACGATATATTTTATTGAACAATTCTGTTTAGATGTAAATAAAATTGAATTTTTTCGAAAAATAATAATAAAAAAATAAATTATGCATTCAATATATTTTTTTTTCAAGAGAGTGGTACAATCGAAGACTTTGGTAAAACATTGCATCTGATGAGAAGTGACCTAGAGCATTTACGTAATGTCTTTATCGCTGTGGAAAGTGGAGATTTATCTTTATTGAGAAGTCTTGGATTTCGCGAAAACGAATTGGCCGATTTAAAGTTTTTCTTTTCTAAACTACTTTCAACTGGTTTTCTAGATTGAATTGACGTCAGTTTGTTCCTCATTAGGGAATTGATAACAGCTTTGAATAAATGCTACGTGAATTCGTAAAAAATTTTGACTACTAAGAGAATGAAGAAATTATTTTTTTATAAGATTCAATTTCTTAACATTGATTATTTATTTCAATTGTGTTTGATTAAATTTTTTAAATCAAGATAATTAAAACGTTCTTTATTTGTTTATAAAAAAAAATTACAAAAAAATTTCACCCAAAACTGTGAACAG
>BLXL01011601.1:0-15634 GCA_023170135.1 Acarapis woodi | reverse complement strand
AAATATGCCCTGCCGTTTAGAGTAATTGACGCATTAGTGTTTCATTTCATTAGAAATGCCGATGATAAGCGAGTTTTACCTTCGCTTTGGCATAAATGTTTTCTTGGTTTCGTCGAATTTTATAAAAAAGATATTTCACAAGAACAAAAAGATGCTCTTTTACAGTCACTTTCAAGTCAATGGAATTCTTCATATAGTCCACAAATCGCTAAACATCTTAAAGATGATGTTGAACAAGAAATTAAAGATGTAGAAATGCACACAAATGATCAAATGATTTTCTCTGATAATGAATCAATGGGAGAATAATCTAAATTTTTTTCAGAATAATTAAAATAAAATCTTAGTGTATTAATTTTTTTTATTTATTTTTATTCATAATTTACTCAGATACATTTAAGATAATGTTTTTAATATTTTTGATTGTGGTTGTTAGTGAAAACACTTCTGAATGATGCGTGCACGCAATCAAAACGATTTTTTTTATAATATAGTTGGAAAACGTGCACAAAATTTATTTTTAGAATTCTTATTATCTTATGTGTGTAATCTGCATGTGAGATAAGATCAAATGGATAAATTTGAGATCTACAAAGGTAAATAACCTTCAATCTATATTTTTTCAAATCTGCTGTCGTGTTTTATTTTGTATCAATATGTGTCATATATGTATTTGATTTTAAAATATTTTTAATCGGGTGATCGCCAAATTATTAAGATAATCTAATTTTTATCGTTTAGATCTACATGATCAAACTCAGAAAAAAGCTTTCACAAATTTTATAAATGAAAAATATCCTAATCTTATTCAAAATGACTTATATGAAGAAATGAGAGATGGTATCAAGTTGATTAAATTGATTGAGAAGTTATCAGGTGATAGGTTAAGGGTAAATGTATCGAGAAACAAAATTCAATTCATTGATAATTTAAATGTTGTTCTTGATTATTTGAGAACGAGAAATATCAAATTAGTAAATATATATGCGAACGATATTGTAAATTGTAATCATAAGATAATTCTGGGCTTAATTTGGACTATAATTTTGAATTTTTTTATTACTAAAGTTAGACTTCAATTCAAATACAAAAAAGTACTTTTAAGCGATATTTACACTCAACAAGAATCATTAGATCAATTATTCTCACTTGAATCAAATAATAATCAGCTTTCAGAAGCCCGTAATTTTTTATTTGAGAATTTATCGGAAAAATGTTATTCAAACAATTTGACTAGCCTAAAACGAGATTTTAGAAATGGTTGGATTATTATATTTATGATTAATAAATTAATGCCTAGTTTCGATCTAAATACAAAAGGACGACTTTTCAAAACAGATTACGAGCGACTGAAGTTTTCATTGAATTTTGCAAATTATTATCTAGGCATTAGTAAAATTATCAATGAAGATGATATCTATCAAAATCAATTTGACATTTATTCGATGCTTATTTACTTATATCAATTTTTGGAAAAGCACAACTATAAGAATTTGTTTGAAAAAGTAAATCCTATGAAAGAAAGCTTTTACCTAGAAAAATTGTTTGATAACAGAATCAATCTAATTAAAAATATTGTTCGACCTGATTTATCGATTATTGATAATGCTTTATTTCAATATAAAGATAAATTTTTACAATTGGAATCAAATGTTCAGGCGATCGACTATTCAAGCGTCAATTTAACTAATTGGATTAGAACTATAATCAAAGTGAGAAAAAAGGAATTTTTTTTTGAATTTGATAATTTAAATATTTATATTAAAAATTCTAAAATTCTTTTTTTCAATAAAATATCGAATAATCAAATTCATTCTACCCGTTCGATTATGAATTGTGAAAAATCGACAAAACTTCAACGATATTCTCAATATGTATTTAAATATAATCTCTTGATCTTCTTTAATTTAACAATGATCATTTCATTTTTACTCTTTTTCTTTGTTTTAAAAATTTTGTTAATTCAAGATATTTACTTTTGTAAATGTTAAATTTTTATATTAAATTTTTTCTTTTTTTTATCACTTCAAATTTCAATCAATTTTATATTTTTTTATTCATAAAAAAATTTTTTTTTATCGTTAACATGATTAATTAATTTTTATTATCGACTTTTTCGAAAAACAAAATTTGATATAAAATATCTAATTATTTTCGAATACAAATGATGAGCTTCAAAATTAAAAACACTGTTCTTTTTTCAAAAATTGTGATTAACACAATTCATAGAAGAATAATAAATAAAATTGATTTGACTCAGCGACACAATAAAAATATTTAAAGAAAAAATATAAGTTGGATTATTAATTAATGATGAGCAATTTCAAATCATATTATTTGCCAAATCATTTTATTTGAGATTTTGTCTTAAAATAATTTTTTTACATAGAAATAAGTTGAATTTCTTGTATAAAAAGAAAAATAAGCTTTGTAATTTGAAACTATATAAATTTAAATAATTGATTTCGAATTTGAGCTTTTTGTTTTTTTTATTTATGAAAAAACGTTTCAGATTTGGATTTTAATTAAATGTTAGCTTGTGAACAAAAAACTTAATAAATTTTTTAATATAAAACTGAATAATTGTATAATGAAATAATAAATTTAAATAGATAACTTAAAAATTGAAATTCATTTTGAATTGGTATGCTTTATTTAACCTGCCTTTAAAACTTCAGAACAAAAATTCAATAGTAATACATGGTATTTTTTTAACTAATTTTTAGTTTTTTAGATAAATTTTTTTTTTTTTAAATTTTACATGATATTTAGCCAAAACAAAACTACATATAGTTTGATTCAATGTGTTTTATAAAAAATAATGCTCACAAATTCGACTAAGATCAACAGGCAAAAGTCATACTATTTAAAAATATGATTGAATTGAAAATGATTTTTACATTTTCTTGAAAAAATTTCCATATATTAATTATACAACAATCTACTTGTCCAAACATATTCAGAATAAGAAATTTTTATTATTCAAATAAATTACAAAACAAAAAGAAATCGGAATAAACTTTTTTGCTGTTTGAACGAATAGCTTTATTGCTACTTATCAAAATATTCAAAATACTTCTTATTGATCTTTGGTAAAGTTACGAGGCAAGAATTTTTTTCTAGACTAGATTTCATCTTGCACACAACATTCGATTCTTAAATCCATCGACTAAATCACGTTTCTAATTATTGTTCCTCTTAGACTTTTATTATATAAAATGTTTTACCGTAGCTAGTTTGACATTATTAAGCTTGCAATTTGTTATAGATAGACCAGTTCTTTTTGATTTTTTTCCTCTAATAAATTTCTAATATTAACACTTAAATCGATATTTACAGCGAAATTTGAAAAGTTCAATCAAAATGTTGAAATAGATAAATCATTATACAAGCATATAAGATTTAAGGAAGAAACACGTTTTTCAATTAGTAATATGCATTTGAGTCTATTTGTTTCTGTGTGTTTTGTGTTTTTATTTTATATTTAGAATAACGAAAAATGATATTAATAGTACAAGAAATTTTTTTAAATACCCTGATTTTTTGGATTCAATTTCAATGAAAAATTTTCACATGGACGGTCATTATTTCCAGACAGTTAGCTAATTTAATGATCAGTCTTTTCAGTTTTTAAAAATTTTTATTTACAATTTTTTATGGGAATCGATTCAAATTTATTCGTAATAAAATTTTCCGGTTTGCGACGGCTAATTTATTAAGTTCATTGATTCATATCACACATAATTCTCGAATAAAAATTTAAAAAAAAAAATCCTATAAACAATCAAATTTTTAATGTTTGTTCAAAAACATCACTTTTGACTTTAATAATTTTAATTGAAAAAAAACTTTAAATTTAATTTCAACATATTCAAATTTAGTTTATTTATTGGTATATTTTATTTAATATGCCTATCAAAATAAAAGAAAATTTTATCTGTGTTAATATGCAAAAAATTTTGAGGGAAATAATGAATTAATGCAAGATCAACAAAATACCTATTCAAGCTAATATTGTACATTTAAGTTGCGTATTTTTTTTTCTTTTGTATTTGAAAAATTTGTTTTTTTTTTTTCATTATTTATTTAAAATCAAATTGGTGAATTTATAAAATAAAATTTTCTTGTCTTTATCATAAAGATTTTGCCACTTGCTGCTTTGCTTTTTGTAAATCGCGAATAAAATAAAAAAAAAATTATTTTTTTTCAATAGATTTGCTTTTTCTTACATTAACCATAGATTATTATTAGATGATCTGATTTTTAAAATCTAAGTGTTATAGATTTATTATTCTAACCAATATCCTTATTTTTCTGCAATTTTTATTACAAGTACTTTAGACTCAATCTATAATATATCTTTTCTAAATTTATTATAAGAGTTAACTTAATTCTAAATAAGATTGAGACATTTAATTTTTCGCTATCTTACAATTTATAGGGAATTTCCAGATCAGTTAAAAGATTTTCAGTAATTTTTTTTACTCAAAATGTTTTAATTATTAAGAATTGATTCAACTCCTTAAAACCACCGATTGACTATTTGCAATAAATTGTAATTTTTATTGAACAACAAGAAACTAATTTAACCTAAAAAATAAACAAATATTTCTATTCGAAAAATTTTTCTTTTAAATTTCTTTTTGACTCTATTGAATTTGCCTAAAATTATTTTTTTTCATCACAATTTCTGATATTCTTTAATTTAAATAAAAATTTTCTAACTTGCAATTTCAATGAAACTTGTACATTGTTCTGATAGTTTTATGTTTTATTGAAAAACATTTAAATTCAATAAGTCATTAAATTGAAAAAATTATTGTCTTGATATTTTCAAGAGTTTTTATTAATTTTTTGTTGAAAAACAATTTTTTATCAAAGAATCAAGAAAAATATAATTTTTTATTTATGAGTTTTTGAACGAATTCGATAATATATTAGGTTTTCTTTCCATAAAGAATCAAATTTTCTGAAATCTTATAATGTCTTCATTGAGATTTTCACTTAGTTCCATAAACATAAGTAATTTATTTAAAAAAAAAAAAGCTCTTTTTATTTTTGCTAATTTTCGATATTTTGTTTATTTTTAAAACTGATATCGACTGCGAAATCTTGAATATTGTGATATATTTAACATTGATATATCAATTTTAATAAAAATTTATCAAAAAAAAAATGAATTTTTCGTTTTTATAGGTTAAAAATCTACTAATTATTTTATTTTAAAATAGATAAAAATAAATAAAAATTCTTAGCTTATACCTTACATTTAAAAATAACTCATAAAAAAATTAAAAAAAATTTTTTATGAAAAATTAAATTTTGGAATTCGAATAATTATTATAGTATTCAATTATTTTTCAAAAATTTTTATTGCATATTTTAGTTAAAAAATAAAATCTAAAGTTTACAATTTATAAAGCCATATAAATTGTTGCACTGACTTCATCTAATTATGTTACGTAATCTACTTGCTCATTAATACTAAGTTGGTGGTCTAAGGAATTTGAAAACTAGATATTTTATCTCGCTAGATGTATATACCACATAAGCATATTTGAATAATTATTCTAAAATTTGAAATTTTCTTAATTTTTTGGCTCTTTTCAATTAAAACTTTGAGAAATATAATTTTGAACTTAGAGATATCTTAATTTTTATGTTTGTATTTATTCAAAATCTATCGTGTAAAACACTATATGTGATACACTATAATTTTTAATTTCGAATAAAATTTTACGAATGAATTTAAGCTCAAGCAATGGTTGTATAAAATATTTTGAATATTAAAAGACAATAAATAATAAGAAATAGAAATTTCTCGAAAAAAAAATTTCAATTACATCGCCTCGCAGTGTGAGAAAAATATTTTTTGGAAACTGATAACAACTGTTAATAATTAAAATTCCATGTCCATATAAAAGCTAATTAGAAAAAATTAAAAAAAACCAGGTTTTTTAATTTTCATAAACTTATTACCAAAAATAACTCGAATTATTGATGATAGTTTTGAAAACCATAAGAGGGTATTATTAATAATTTAAATTTATTTTTTTATTATTGTTTTCAAGTTTTAATACATTTTATTTAACTAAATTTATGAAAATTTGTTTTTTTTAATTGAAAATGTAAAGAACTAAAGTTTGAATTTTCTATTCGTATCTCGATATAATTTTATCGAATTTCAAAATATTGTTAATCATCATGTCATTTCTTATTGATTTTTGATAAATTTTTTTGCTCCATTTATCAAAATATTTTAGAATTTTATTGAAACAATACGTCTTTTCAAAACGCTACCAAAAAAAATCTTCAGAGTTAGAAATCGACATCATAAAAACTTTTACATCACTATTCTTTAATTATTTTTTATCAAAATTATTTATCGCGAACAAGTATTTGTCATAAAGTCTTGAAGTCGATCTAGTACATTTGATTCTCCATTGAAATATTATAATTAACTTAGCAATATAAAATATTTCAAACATGAGTTTTTCAATGACGGTAGCTCAACATGTGAACGTTTTAATATATCTTAGATAAAGTTAAAAAAAAGATTACTCAACAGTCATTCTAGAAAATTGTTTTTTTACTCTGTAAAAAATTTAAGATTTTCTCTGAATTCTAAATTTTTATAAACTGATAACTGTGAAGCATTGTTTTTTTTTAATTAGATAATATTTATCACATCTTATTGCACTTATTAGTCAAGTGAATACAAAATTATACTTATTATTTCTTTGTATACTTGAACTCTGAAATTAATATTTTAAATAGGACCATGAATGCCTTGATAAAAGATTCTAACATCCTAAAATTTGCTTATTATAGGTTCCCATTTTTTTTTCGTCAAAATATATGTTATAATTTTGTCAATGTAATTAATCAAGCAGCAGTCTTCTTAAATTAATTGAAATTTTAATTTCAAACATACATAATTAATTTAGAATTAAGAAATGCGAATCGCTTTTGATACTATCATATTTCGAAAAATTACAATTCTATAAATTTTTTTTGACAAATTTTAGTTCATATTGACTTAGGTGCGATTTAGTGATAAATGAATTGAGAATTCATTAATAAAAAATAATTTTAAATTATTAATTAAAAAGAAAATGAATTTTTGTTGTTGTATTTAAGTATTTTCATTTTTATGCGTGCGCTCTGGCACATAGAATTGACCATTTTTAACTATTTTTTAATTTTAAGATTTAAGATCATTGTCCGATTTTTTTTACTTGATTAGCTTTAAATAATAATTCAAAGGTGATAATACTTATATGAATAAAAATATTACATTGTCTAAAAAGCGGAAAATGTTCAAATCATCATAATGACTATAGGGTGAATCATCGAAAAATCTGTACAAATTATAAACGGCTTTTTCAAATTTATGGCTCTTTTAGCTAAATAAGCATTTTCTTGAAATAGCAGCATTTATTCAAATAAAAAATATTTAACATTCTAATTTAAACACTCTCGTTTTTTTTGTATTGGCTAATATTTTTTGCAAACTTTTTTACAAACTATGGTCACACATATTTTTTCAAATAATGAAAGATATCTCATAAATTTCCACATATACATTTCTATATTATAAAAATATTAATTTATTACTTTAAATTACAATTTATAAGTTTTTTTTTTAAATTTAACTTTGACTTTTAAAAATTTTTGATATTTAAAAAATCATACCACTCTAAAAATGAGCTATCTAATTTTTCTGTGAATCAAATTTTATCTTGAATTTCATGTTTTCAGATTAATATTGATACTTATTAAACCTAAATGTTTATTTCAAAAATTTTGAGCCAAATCATAGTTGACATATATGTTTTAAATATTTTTGTTTACATAATACGATGTTTACATAATTTACTTAATTTAATTATATGTGTTTAATAATAGTTTAATATGCAAAAGCTTGTGTGTGAAATAATATGAAAAATATTAGCTTTCAGAACAGAAAATTTCATTTTCATGATAGACTTTTGTTTCATTTCTTGAATCGGCTAAACTTTTCTAAGACTGTACATTATTATGTAAAAGCTTTAAAAATTTTTCTTTGTACTTTTTCCAGAAATTTTGGCAAATCGATAAATTTAAGATTAGAAAACGGATCTTGTTCAATACGATGTGATTTAAATGCAATATCATAAAAATTAGATTTATCAAAAGAATTTTACTTGAATGTAGAATTTTTTTTTTAATTTTTGTAAATCTACAAAAGTTGATTAATCGAATTCTGTTCTTTTTTCTAAGGCCAGCTACAAACATGTTTTGTTTGTTTTTTTTAATTTTAGTCGATTTCAGCATAATTGGTATCTCTTTTATCGAATCTATCAGTCGAAATTTATTGAAAAGTCTCTCTCGATTTATTTTCTTATCAACTTCTGTTTTCGCTAATATTAATTTCAATTTGATTCTAAATTTTTAAATATTTCAAAACAATTAAAATAATGGGAACAAACGAAATAAAAATTAGGGAATATTCAGGAATTTCGCTTTCGCATAATAATTAAATCGCTAATAGAAATAATAAGTCATTTTTTTCGTAGATTTTGATTTAAATATAGATTTTGAAGATTCGCTATTTTTCAGTTGAGATACAGATTATTATTCAGTAAAAGAAAGTTACTGTTGTAAGCTAACAATTTGAAAAACAGTTTTCTTATATTTTAAATAGTGTGAGCAAAATAATGAAGACCACAAATAGACTATTTTTTGTCAAGTTCATAATTTAAATAACTAAAAATTTTGATTGTATTTTGTAAAATTTTAATCATTGCTAGTAGAGCTATTTGTTGCAAATCTTTAAAATTTTAATAATTAAAAGATAATTATTCAATTAAGTTTTTAAAAATATAAGAAATGATACTCCAAAATTCAAATCAATAAAATAATGCGAATCCAATGAATTAATAGTCTAAGCAAATTTACTTATAATTCATCATTAACATTAATTTTATGTAAGAAAAGTAGTTCTATTAACTTTAAGAGGGTAAAAAAGCTTTTTTTATGATTCTCACTTAATCAACTAATTTAAATCTACTTATCGAAAAAAATTCTTCTGAAACAAAAAACACTTTATAATTTAATAACATAGTCTTGACTTTTATCAAACAAAGTTTTTTGTGAAAAATGATTCAAAACAAATGAAAACCATCGCTAAAGTTCCGAAATTGCAAGTTTATATGCTATTTATTATATGTTTTTAATCAAAAAAAAAAACTAAGTTCAACTAAGTATTAAAAAAACATCTATTTTTTCGAATCAAGATTCTTATCGTTTTTTCAAAAAAAAAAATTCTAAACACCATACTCTGTAGTTCGAATTGCTAAATTCAAAAAATTATCTACAAAAAATTATGAAAGATACTATAAACAGCTGAATAAGCTTAACCAATTTTGAAAAATCGGAAGCAGTAAAAGAAAAAAATTATTGCAATTTATCAATTTAAATTTAGAAAGGATTGGCAGTCGAAATGACCAATACCGTTTTTGTATTATCTTTAGAAAAAAGGATTTTCTTTAATAATAAAAATGCTATAAAACGAGAAAGAGCAAACGTTCAAAAATTAAACTTTATTGTTGTCATCAGTGATCTTTCCCGCTTAAATTATGTCTTTGTGATATAAAAAATTTAGTTTCAAGAATTTATTTTGCCATATTTGGAAAAATTTTAACAAGCTTCTGCAAAAAAATTATTGTTATAACTTTTTATTATTTTGGTAAGATATTTTATTTCAATATTTCTGAAATTCATGGCAATAAAAAATGAAAACTGAAATTCAATTATTTGAGCTTGAGAAATTTCAAATTTAAAAATTTTTGAAAATGTTGAAGAGTTACGATTTAAAAATATTTTTAAAACTTTAATAAGAAATATAACAAAATTAGAAATTATTTTGAAAAATGCATATTTTTGAACATTTTTTAATTGNNAATAACAGTTTTTGAACATTTTTAAATTGCAGATTCTCGATTATATATATTTTAATTAATGATTTATATAAAACAGAAATGAGCATAAAAAAAAATAGTTTTTTTTTAATTACAAGTGAAAAATGCTTAAGACCCAAAATACTCGATTAATTTCAAAAACTTTTATAATTAAAATTCATACATTCAATATTTACTTTATTTTTTGAGAAATATTCACTAGTCGAAGAATAAATATTTCTTAAAATTTCATTTAGAATTTTTGTCTTATTTATAGCTATTTAAATTAATTTAATCTGCAAAGAAATTTTTCAGCCAAGTATTCAATAATTTATTGGATTTAAAATATTCATATCATCTTTAGTTGTGATCGAAATATTGATCACAAAGTTTATGACAAACAAAAGTAATTAAATGGCAAAAAACATATTAGCAAGATAAAAAGTGCAGTCTATAAATGTGCAATAAATTTTACATATGTCCATTAAATTTCAGCCAAAGAATAAATTAAATATAGATAATAAATATAGATAATTGGAAAATTTACATGAATTTGTATTTACAAAAATAATCAAAGATAAGATATGATCTATTTGACTAACAATTAATCCTAATCCAAATTACTAAAAAATTATACGTGCTATGTTGAGTATTGTTTAATAAATTTTTTTGTGAATAAATAGAATTAATCAATCAAAAATTATATTACATCTATTCTTAATTTGTAAATCATGAATGTAAGCAAATATTTTAACAGCAACGCCTAGTTTCATTCCAAAATTTTTTAAAACTTCTTGTCTACTTAATTTTAATAAAGTTTTACCGTCAATTAATTTTTCTTTAAAATATTGAGCTTCATTTTCGAAACCAATTTGCTTAAGATAAATCGAAACATCTTCTGATGACCAATATTTTGGTTCCAATAGATTTAGATTATATTTACAAGCACGTTTAAATAATTTATCAACTAAATTATTTGATGGCTTGATTTTTAGCTTTTGTTTACTTGATTTTGATTGTTTAAGTGCAAATGATTTGTTTATTTTGTACTTGGCTGATTTAAAAGCTTTTTGACTATTTTGGCTGACGGGTCTGCTTTCACTTGTCGATGAACTATTAGATTTACTAGAAGATTCCTTGAACAATTGACCAACTAATTTATCTTTTTTTTCAATATTTTGTCTTATTTGATGCCTGTGGTCAGCGCTAAATTGATTATTGTATTCGTATTTTTCATTTGTTGTAATATTTGATTTGTCCTTTTTTTCTGTTAATTTATTTATCAATTTATCATTCATTTGTTTATCAAACGATTCATTTTGAATTTCTAAATTTTTACCTGAAATTATATTTGATCTATTTTCGATAACTTCGTAGCTTTCATCACAAATAGCTTTCTCATTTATCATTTCATCACACATTAAGTCATAGGGTTCATTATCTGAAATACTTTCTTCATTAAAATTATTTTTGCACAAATTTACTTTTTTCGATTCTTTGGTTATGACTAGTTGATCAAAAACTTCTTCTTGATTTGATTTCTCTACAAGGGTGCTTAATTTATTAGAATTTCTCTCTGTTAATTTAGATATAATTTTTTTTCAGTTTCTTGATTTGAGCTTTTCAAGTTATTATTAGAACCATCTTCGAAATCATTTTTTAATCTTTTTTGATCAATTTCCTGGATAGATTCATCAGTCATCTCTTCAATTACTTCTTCAGTTTTATTTATGTTGGTTGTTTTTATATTCTCCTTTTTCATATTATTTGGATCATCACACGAATTCATTTTTCTAGATTCTAAGGCCTCATCTTGATCATTTGATTTTTCACTTTGTTCATCTTCTGGAGTGAATGATTCATCTTCTAAATATATTTTATACTGATTAAAAAAGTTATAATTTCTAATATCATCATCATTTTCGGAATAATTCGCTATTTGTTCAATATCAGCACTAGAAATTATTTTTTCATTACTTTTACTTTCTTTTATTTCATTTTCAAATACTTTCTTATCAAAATTATTTTTCGATAAATTATTCTCTCCTTCCTTATCTTCAACGTTTTTTTCAAATTCAAAATCGGTACTTGATTTTTGGACCGGATTCTTACTTTCGCTTTCATTTGCAAAAAATTCTTTTTGACCAATCGAATCTTCGTTTACATCACTTGTTTTCCAATATTCAGTATTTACACATTTTTCAATACATTTTGTAAGTCCCTCAAGAAATGTGGACCCTTTGGTAAGACCATTCAATGTGTTGTGCTCAAAAAATGATCTTTTAAACAAATCAGAATTTAATACCTTGAGAAAACTATTTTTTTTACAATGAAATTTGTCCTCTTTAAGTTGATCGATCAATACTTTGACCAAGAGATAGTACTTTTTATCTTCTCTAATGTGTTTGGATAGAATATTTTGATTTTTACGCTGTTTCTTTAGAAAATCTTCTAAGCGATTAAAATCAATTGAATCATCTTCTAACCAAAAATCCATTTGCTGATTTTCGTTAAGAATATGCTTCGAATTATGAAGTTCATCGTCAGATAATTCAATCTTGTTTTCATTATCGATATGCGCTTGGTCAATCTCTATACGACGTTTCTTAACGGCTTGCTTAACAACTTGCTGAATACTACAAAGACCATTTTCAAGAATATAATCCGATTTTCTTAGTCTTTTTCGCATAGCAAGCAATTTTCGTCGATTTATTTCTTTCTTGCCTAAATTAATATTAAAATAAAAAGAAAAATCAATAAAATTCAAATTTCAAATGATCAATCATGTCTTACGTTGTTCTTCGGTCAGTGAATCGCCAACTAATGAATCAAGTGTATCGCAGAATGAACACTGCCACTCACCAAATACAATTATAGAAAGTCGATTTAAATTTGTATCACACGACTTATGAAACACAGATGAGCATCGTGAGCAAAAATATAATTCTCCAGCTCGATCAGTTTTATCACAAATTTCACAATTAGTCCGGCACGATTTGCAAATCACTACCTTGTTTTTGTAGCCTTCTCTTGAAACACCTAGATTTGCTTGAAAACACGTCTCGTGTCCTTTTATGCGACAATATTTGCAGTGATGTATATCGCCATCATTTTTCAAGCAATATGAGCAATCTTTAGTTCTTTGTTTTTTACTTGCATATCTTGCATTTGAATATTGGCCATCATCCATATCCAAAAAATCAGAACCAAACGATTTTTTAATTTTCTTTAATCAAAATGAAAAAATTTTATATCAATTTTAATATTTTCATTTAGCAAAAAAAAAAAAAAAATTTAATAAATATAATAAAAAATAATAAATATAACTAACCTTTCGATTACTTGATCTTTGGGTTGCCTCCTTAACTATGATGTTTGATTCGACCTCCTTTTTATTTTCATCAATGTTTTCATTTGATTCGAGACTATCCGACTTTTCGGCACATGCTCTACTTCTTTTCAAAATAAGCGGGACTGCTAGCATGCTTATCCCATTGCTAGCTTTGGTATAAGGTGATTTATTAAGTGTAGTCAATTTAACACCTTTATCATCTAAACAAAAAATAAGAGCGGAATTAATTTATGTGATTCAAATTAAAATATTGATAAAAAATTATTTTTTGAATAATTTTCAGTTAAACAACCAGAAACAATGAAACTGCAAATTATTTATCTCAATAAACTTACCTTGACAGTATAAATTTTGTTTATTCGTAATTTTATCATTTGAAGCAACAATTTCATCGATTGTATTTGTACTGTTTGAATCGTCCATTTTGGTCTGAAATATAAAACGTAAAGAATAATTGAAAAAAAAATCAAATTGATTCAAGCATCTGTTTTCAAAGCTAATTTCTAAATTTGGCTAATTGTAAATATAAAAATAATATTATTGGAAATAATAAAACAATCAGAACATTAGGATTCAATGCAAAATTGGTGGTGGGTTGAAAAAAAAAAATCAAAACAAAACAGAACTTAAATTAGAACTTTCAATTAAAAATTCGCATAAAACGATTTTGTCAAATAAATTTTCGATTTTACAAAATTCAAATCTAAAACAAATCACAAGTTTAGCTTATTTCTTTTATTTAAATCGATAAAGTAAAAGAAAATTAAAAAAAATTTAACAAACTTTTTAAAATGAATACAACAGTTTTAAATCTAAATTTTTTTCTAATTACTAGTTTTGTATTAACAAAAATTATATGTTTTTAATCTAAATCTTTTATTAATTTATGAATAACATTTAGAATAATCAAATATCGAATTTGATACTAATCAGATTTGAAAATTTGTCAAAAAAAGATAAAACTGATGAAAATTTTTAGAAATAATTTATTTCGCCGTTCAAATCTATATAATTTCTCAACTTAACAAACAAATAATTAAAACAAAATATACAAAATTTATTCACAATTATTACTTACAATTTAAATTTGAAATTCAGCTTTATTCAAAACTTTTTCATCGTTCTATACCTGATCCAATTAGTTGTGATCATTATCGCATAGACATATATTTTAGTTCTAAAAAAAATCCATCAAAATTGAAACAGATACATGGCGCGAATTTCAAAAATCAATTCTATAATACTTTGTAATTCCTTTATTCATTTTAATAAAATAAATTTTATTTATTAGTTTTGAATGAAATTGTGATCACATTTAATTAATTATGACAGTAAATTTTTATTCTTGCTAATCATATAAACTCAAACATCAATATAGCTTTTAAAGTTAACAATAAAAATTTTCGAAAATCTCAGAAAAAAACAGAACAAAACATTCATGCGAAAAATTAAATTTATTGATAATCATTTCTTATAATTCATAAAATATTGCCTTTTAATTTCAAACATAATTATTGATGCAGCGACTGATGTATTTAAACTGTCTACAGAATTAGCAAGTGGTATATGAACTTTAGTACAATTTCTCGTTTGAACGAAACTAAGAATTTCATCGGAAAGTCCAATTTCACCATTAGCGATCAAAATAACACAATCATTAGGGCTAGTGAAGTAATTTACATTTAAATAATTAAAAACATTTATACCCTGAGAATTACCAATTATATTGTTCGAATCGACTGATTTTTTATTCAGTGACATAAACTTTTTACTTTTTTCAACAATATTATATGGATCATTATTTCCGGCTAAATCATAAGGTTTTTTATCATCGTTATCTTTTTTTTCATGAACTTCTCCTAAACTACCTTCTACAATATCTTCGTCGTCAATACCAGAAAAATCTTTATCAGCATCTTTGGTTAATTTTATTAAATTCTCATCTACGTTTATTCCTTTGGAGTCGGATAAAAATATTTTTGCATTTTTAGGAATATATTTTTCTAAATCACTAACACTTAGTTTTTCAATAAATGGAACTTGAAACACTGCACCTGCAGTTGATCTGATCACTTTACCTCTTAGCAATTTAGCACAACCATCCATACACAGCAATTTACTGATACCACACGCAAACGATGTCCGAACCAAAGTACCTAAGAAAAAATCGATAAAATTAGTGAGTTTATTTCCACAAAATTTTTTAGCAATTATCATAGCTTACCTATGTTTCCAGGATCTTTTATTTTGTTCAGTATTAAAATTAAGGGTATTTGACTTTCATTTTTTTTAAGATTAATTTCAAACAAATTTTTCAGATTCAATTTGGCAATAGCAATAA
>BLXL01011590.1:0-10788 GCA_023170135.1 Acarapis woodi | reverse complement strand
CCAAATTGAATTCTGCGCTCACAAGGCGGCTGAGCTTCGCTCGCTGCGCTTGCTCAGCACGCCGCCTTAAACTCCCGCCCTTCAAGTTCCACCCTTCTTTGTGTTCCTGCGGAGCAACTTTCCCACCAATAATTCAGAACATAATCCACCAGCCCAACCACCTTATCCGCTTTCAGAAACCACACACCACTATTCCTTCGTAAACTTTCAACCAACCATTAATGCTAACACGGCAGCGGCAAATCTTTCTTTGCTAACTTTATAACTTGGCTGACGACTTCACCAATATTACTTATTTTCAGCTTAAATGTTAGTCACAGCTTAACTTTAAGCAATGTGCAAAGGGGGACCCTTACTGAAGATAAAATTTACAAAGTTTGGGAGATCGGTCAAGTTCTGACTTTGTGATCTGAATGCGGAATTGCCATCTGACTTTATGATCCCATCACCAGCATCTTTCCAAATATACAGAAGCTAAATACTTTGCTTTCAGTGGATGATTTACAACAGAAAAGAAGTAAATTAAGGATGGAATTTGATAAAAATTACAGTCACAGCTTCACTTTCCGGTCATATTGTGCTCCTTTTCGTATTTCTTTAAGACAGATTGGATGTCTTTACTCAGAATGGCATTAGTGCATTTTCAAGTTAATTTTTCATCGATTCAGGATTTGCTCACAAACACATGAGACCAATAATTTAGCTGGTCTATGAGCTTTAAGACTAGTTTGGTCAGCGCCATCATTTTAGTAGCTCCAAGCTTAATTCGTTGGTATTGTTGATGAGGTGCAGAATTTATGTCAATTTACCTTTGCAAAGGGGGGACCCTTGCTGACAGAAATTTTAACACAAATTGGGCATCAGAAAAATCAAAAGCCTATTTTGGTGGAATAGATCTCCGAGGAGCACTAGACCGAAACTCCCACTGGAGCATGCAGCTGGGCTGGTCACATATTCTTGGTTTGAATTACAAACTTGGATTATTTCTCGTCCCATGAATCTTTCGGTGCAAGAGCTTTTGATAGCATATTACTGCTTCGAAGTTGGCAATGCCATCAAAGTTAGCGTGTTTAAATGACCCACCCATTCTTGCTGCTCCGCAGAATCTTTGTGAAAATCTTTCCACATATTCTTGCTCATTTCTGGTAAGCACATTTAAGTAAGTCGTGTATTGGGCAGGGCGATTGGACTGACTCACTTTCTTTAAGTATTTAGACCTTGTATTTTACGAAATAGAAAAATTGAAGTGGGCCATAACTAGGCGATATAATTCTCGTCATCCACCGATAATAAGACTAGCATTAGATCTCGTGCATAATGTGTAAGTGTAAACGTACTACTAATGGGACCAGAAAATCAGTCCCAATGTTATCTTTGAAAGCCCAAGGAGTTAAAGCATGTTGGTGATGTGATCACAAGAACTGGCAATACCGACTGCCAAGCTCCAGCCTTGTTAATGTGATAAATATTGTCCTCACACATATAAAGTAAAAGTAAGTCGGGAACATGTCGACCTAAATATTATCCCACCAAATGCATTGCGACCAATTACTAACTCGGAATATGAGCTTTAATTAAAACTCTAAATCGTGCTTGACCATAAGCCTAATGCTCTGATTGACAAAGTTCAGTCATAACCAGAGCAAGGACCTGGCCACCAATTCCTAAAAATACAGATCCAATATCTCGGTCATCATCGCTTCGCTACCAACTCCAACCAACCGAGAATTCAGCTAGCAATTACGATTTCAGAAGCTGTAAACTTCACCGATCGGAGTTCAATTACAGATCCACCAATAGATCATCTGACCAACTGTACTTAAACTAAAGCAATCTCATGCTACTTGAGTTAAACAAACTATCCAAAGAATTCATCGCTGGTGAACACCTGAAGCATAATTACACTTCCTAAGTCATAGAAACACGATCGCCTTATCCCACCAATCCTAATAGAAGCTTGTAAATCAAAGCAAATCCAAACATGAATCGTGTTGCTTGACCTTAACCAGCAAAGCAAAGTAGATAACTGACCGACTGAACAACTTCTATCACTAGAAAAAGAGAACTAAAGCCAAGAAATATAGCCTAACGCCAGTAATAGTTGATAATCTTCCGCCAGCCACGAAAGCAAGAACCTATAAGTCCTACTTCAACTCCACCAATCATATAATCTCAGTCAATTCATGCTAGTCGAAGCAATGGATCACAAACTCCATCAAGAATGTCCACCCTTCCAGTAAGAAGCAAACAGAACTTCATGCTGGTCGGACTAATGCTGGTGATGCTATCATAAAGTGAGCTTCGCTACAAATTCCGCATTCTAAGTGAAAGTGGATACAAATACAGATTTCCAAATGCTTGTGATGCCTTCACAGAATTCAGAACACAATGGAATAATCCACCAAATGCACCATAAATATCCGTCCATCTCCTATTCATCAATTAATGAAGCAGAATATGTCGGAGCTGACTTTCAAAGCACAATTAACCCACAAGCCTACCACCACCAATTATCCAAACGGGAAAGCAAATGCCTCACACTATCCTTCTCATGCTATTAAAGCTCTTCCGGTAATTAGTTAGATAATATTAGCATGTCAGTCCCAACTTCGCAGCTAAATTCCATGAATATTGGTGATGTGACCATAAAATTCACCACCAATGGGAGCAAGATCTGCCTTTCACCAATCAGTAAAGTCTTAACTATTAACCCACCAGCCGTCATCCATTATTCATAGGACCATTACGGATGCAATGGGAAATGTGTAATGCAATTAAGACTTCCAAGATTATAAGCTCCACGTTGTGCTTTCGGGTAAAATAGTCTCACCGACTGAGTCTCACTGAAAATAGCCAGCCCAAGCTAGATATCTATGCTATCATAAAGCTCTTCCGGTTATTCCAACTGACCAACTGTACTTAAGCTACAGAAATCCACCCTTCTTCATGCTTTCCACAAAGATCTTATGGAAGAAGTCCAAGCCTCGCCCATTAAAACCTAATCCATCAGCCCGGCACTGATATCGTGAATAAATAACCCAACCTCGTGAGCCCAGTGTTTCATTTAAGAAACCTCTGAAGCCTTATTAAATACATAAAGTTAACCGAAATAGGCATTACACCTGCTGAATATAGGATTTGTATTTCAGTTGGTAATCCCAGAAAGCTTAATTGCAAGTATCTCGTGCATAATGTGTAAGTGTAAATAGACCATCAATAGGCTCGCTAAGAACTAAATCCAGCAAATAATTGCCCATAATGGGTCATTCATCTAATCCCAAGTTCATGAGCTGTAAATGTTGGAACATTATCTCCAACTAGCTAATGCTCCGATTGAACTCAAGAAGATTGCAGCTATAAAACTAATGTCACAAATCTTGCTTTATTAGGGACGAGAAGACCCAAACTCCTGAATATGCTGGTGATGTGATCATAAAGCCACAAAGTAGAATATCGACCGATTGAACTTCTAAACCTGAAGAAGGGTATGGTGCCACAGCTTTCATGTTTTCGTCTAACTAATCCACCAATTCTTGCTCTGACTTATGAGGATATTGGACAAAGCTATTGGTCGTCCCAACTTCTTGAACTTCACAAGTATAAAGTGTGCCGCCCATGAACGTCAATGAGACGAAAGTGAGTCCATTTTAAAAATCTTGAAAGGGACAGAAATTGAAAGTTAAAAAGAAAAAAGTTAGACCAACTGGCCAATGATATAGAATCTGACCACAATAGCAGCGTGGGAGATTGAAATGCTTTAAATATATGCTGGTGATGTTGTGATCAACTTAAAATTAAACTGGATTACGTCCACAACTGGACCAATAATTTGTAAAAGTTGTAAAGTTTGATGAAGTTGCTTTATACATGTTGTGGTGGCAGTCATATCATCGAAGTAAAAGGTTGGTGGATGGCCAAGCCCACATTAGCATTAGTAGCGTGGAGGGTCTCGGTCTAGTGCTTCTCGGATTTCACTTTCCACCAAACTAAGGCTTTAGAAATTCTTTGCACAATTCATGCTACTTTTTATTTCAGCAAGGGTCCCCCCTTTGCAACAGGAAAATGGCAATTATTCTTCACCTGATTAACAATAACAGCGAATAGTCTTTGGAGCTTCTAAAAAATGATGGCGCTGACCCAATAGCTCTCAAGCTCATAAGTGCCTATAAATACGGGCTAAACTTATTTGTAGCCAAAACTGAAATCGATGAAAATTTAACTCGAAAATTCATCCAATCTCAGATTCTTAAAGTAAACAGAAAATAAGTTGGGCCCGAACAGTCAATTGAGCAAAATACCAGTGATAGCTTAACTTTAATGACATAAACCAAGAATATTCTGCCTACATTGTGCTCCAATTTCGTCTTTCTTAAAAAGGAAATTGTTAAATTGCTCGTGAATTAAATGACTTTGAGACAATCAACCCACTTTATTTATCGAATTCATGCTTCTTTTATAAAACAAATAAATCGCTAATAAGAATAACCCAATAGTTTTAATACTGTTGGGCAGACTGTCTGACTATATTCTGCTCCTATTTCATGTTTCTTTAAGACAAACACAGTCACAGCTTCAGTTTCTGGCCATCTGACTCAACTTATTTACAATTTATCTCGAGAACCTATAATGCTTTTTAAAAACAGAATACGCATGAGAATGTTGAACGGTAATTTGATCAGAAACACCAGCCACAGCAACATTTTACTGACATTTGTCCTGACTTACTTTAAGAATATTAAAACAGAAATCTTTAAGAAACCCGAAAGGTAAATCGGTCAATTGTTAAGTAAATCAAGGATATTTCTGACAATTTTCTGCCATCTGACCGACATACTTTACAAGAATATGTAACAGAAATCTTTAAAGAAACGAAAGCTTTACTAAGTAAACTAAGGAAATTTAATTACTATTGTGGGTGATGCAGACTGCAGAGCGAGGATAATCTTATAAGGTTCTGGTGGGTTAATAGTTTTTAGAATTTTACGAACGAAGTGTTTCACGAAGTCAGCCACCACCAATCGGTCCAAGTTTCCGTTTTGGATATCGGTCTCGGTCAAATGATCAAAAGCCTTGTATTTATGGGCTTAAATGAAAGAAAAGCATTTTACGACTAAAATCCACTGCCAAATTCATGCCCTTGAGTAAGTTTAACTATGTATAAATCAAAGCTAAATCCTCGATAAAGTATAAGACTAAATGACTGCTAATCGAAGCTAATTTCATCAGTTTATAAAAGGTGAAGAGCCCTGGACGAGCTTAAAAGTCTAGTCAGTCAAATAATCTAGTTGGTGGGTTATGTATTTGGTCGGTCGATAAATGGTTGGTTGGTCATTTGCTGGTTTGGTAGTGGCTGACTTCGTGAACAGGTGAGGTGGGGCATTTTGTCTGCTGTGATTTGGGCCATTTTCTGCTCCTTTCAAAAACTTATTTTTTTTCTTCAAAAAACATTTTCAGAGCGTCGGCAGAAAATTTTAATACATTGATTTCGATCGGAAGTTTTCAAAGGTCGAGAGCTCGAATCCCCACGAACTAAAAAACTTAAAAAGCCACCCTTCGGGATGGCTTTTTAGTTTTTTAAGTTCGTGAGAATTCGTCGCTCCGACCTGTGGCTGAGCCTACGCTACGCTACGGCACGCCACCACCAACCTTTACCGACCTACCAGCAAATAAATGACCCACCTCCTTTCCGCTTCGCTTAACTTTCGCTAACTAATCCACCAGACCATAAATACCATTCCATCGCTTATCTGCTTCGCTTAACTTTCAACAGCAGCCCTTTATCTTGCTCGGATTTATAAAACGCTAACTCAGCAGCCACGACTTCACCACAGCACTTTATGACTTTATGTAAACTTTAACCTTTCAAGAAAACGTAAACTAGAAAGCACAAACTAAATCGTTATATTCTTACATTTAAACTGTTTTCTTTAACAGAAACCTTAAAGAATTACAGAAGGTAAATCGCCCAATTGCTTGTGGAATCAATTACTTTCAGGTATTATTGTGCTCCAATTTACCTTTTAAGAAAGAAAAACCTTTAAAGAATACCAGCCCCTAGCTACATTTCTGACACTTGACCCGACTTAAACTCTTAGCTCTTCGGACTATTTATGCTAAACGATCTTTTTTAAAAATTCTTTCCACAAATCATGCATCTGTTATCTTCAGTAAGGGTCCCCCTTTGCTTTCTCAAAAAATAACAAAGCTTTCGTTTTACTTTAAACTTTCTCTTTGCTTTCTTTAAAGGTTAAGGTGGGTCATAGCAGCTCCACAGGATTCAGAACAGAAGGGTGGGCTTGGCTTAAGCTCTTTGGGGATAATTCACCAGACCTACTTTGCTGAAATGACCCATCTCCTTCTTGCTCTTGTGCTTAAGATCCGAGATTTGATGAAAGATTTTTACCAGAAGAATACCAGCCATAGCAGCACTTTGGGTCGAGTGACGAACTGAAACCTGATCACCAAAGGTTACGAACTAAACAAAGGTTTCAGAAGATCCACAGGTTACGAACGCATTATTTACTTTCGGAGTAATCCCACCACCTTTATCTGCTCTTTCGACAAAGACCATCCACTTACCTGCTCCGAAAAAATCTTTCACAAATTTAAGCAAATTCATAACTTTGACTAAACACCAGCCACAGCTACATTTATTGGCATTTGACTCACTTTATGTAAAATTTACCTTTAAAGAATTACAGAAGGTAAACGAAAGCAAATTGTCAATGAATTTAAGGCATATTCTGACATTTGACCCAGCCTAATTTAGGAATTCTTAACATAAACCTTTATACTTTATAAAGCGAACGGGAATTGCCAAGAATACAATCACCGCAACACTTTACTGGTAACCTGACCGACTTACTTTATATGAAATAGAACTTCATGAAAGCAACGTGATTGGTCCATTAACCTAGCTTGTATTAAGCACAAGGCTGGTCTTTACTCGTATATAGAGCGTGAATCTACCACCGGTCCTAAGATTTTAGCTCGAAATAAGGCTCAATTTAGAGTTTTTAATTTAAACACGGGGGCGGATGAGAATGGATGAATTTTCGACATCAATTTTCATCGATTTCATTTTCACCACAAACGCATGAGACTCATGATTTATAGGACTTATGAGCTTTAGAACTTTTGGGATATCTGTCTCATTTAGAAGCTCCAAGAGCTAAAAGCATTGTCATTGTGGACCAGGTGAAGAATTTATGACATTTTAAACTTGCAAAGGGGGGACCCTTACCGAATAGAAAAGAAACACGATTTGTGGAAAAGTTTTTCAAAGGCCTATTTTGGTGGATTAGTCCGAGGAGCAGAAAGGAATGTGGTCAGAATGCCAGTAGGAGCACGACCGCCCACATGCTTCCTTTAGTTCGTAACCTTCATGCATTATAAAATCGTAAATAAGTTAAGTTGATCAGAATGCCATAACTGACGCTATGCTTGGTATTTGGTCAAAGATTTACCGAGCAGATAAAGGTTTGTGGGATTAATTGAAAGTAAGTATGTGGTGGGATATCATCTATTAGCCCGCCCTTCTCACTGATCCACAGAAACATGAGCCAGGATTTACAACGTTAATGGACCATAGCTGAAAGTTCCAGCAGCTTTATGCCATTCAAGTCACAAATTCATGACTAAATACAGTCTTAACTATGTGGTCCATTAGCCAAGCAGAATTACATTCCCACACAATGATGCTTCGCCAATGCTTTATGTACAAAGTCATCCGCTGAAAGCAAATATGGAAAGCTAAAAGGGTGCAGCAGAATGCAGTTCTATTGGTGGCATTGGTATTTCTGTTATAAACACAGTCGACCACAGATTCATCCCAGAACTATTAAGTAAATCTGGGACCGGTGATAGATTCACGAAGCAAGATATTATGGGACGCACTATTAAAGCCATGTAAATAAGAGCTTATGGGTCTCACATCCTGCTTTATGCTATCTATCACGAAGATAAATTCTAACTAAATCCATAAACTAATATGGCGAAGTCTGTTTACACATTAAATGCATGATGGACAAGTATATGGCCCAGTATTACCAAGTAAGCCTGGCTAATCTTCCACAATGTCTATATTATCAATCGCTAAACTGTCCGACCCACCAACCAGAAATAAATAACCCACCTTCCTGCTCCGCTGAACATTGATGCCACAAATAAATCCTCCGCCAGCCACGAAGCAAGATTAAAGGAACGAATTGTTCCAAAGATTGTCAAAATAAATCCGAAAGATCAAAGCATGCGATAATTGATGATGTGATCATAGTAAGAAGCAAACTAAATTTACAACTTGTGATAGAATGCAGAAACTACCGAGATATATGTCCGAAGCATGGCCACCAATACCCAGAACTATCCACCAAAGTCAGTCGCACGTTATAAAGGTTAGACCACAAATACTAGTCACAGCAACACTTTCTGACTAAATAATTCTCATGCGGTTACGAACTAAAAGAAGAATGTCATCGCAGCAATTGCCCAAGAATTTAACCCACAAGCTTTAATTCTGCTCGGATACTGGACCTTGGATGCCATGATCCATTAGCCAAGCAGAATTAAATTCCCACACAAATATGCTGGATGAGTAGCCCAAGCTTTGAACAAACGGAACATTAGTCCCTGAGCTACGCAATTGCCAATTGAAATCCTGAATATGCTGGTGATGCGATCATATAAATAGCCAGCCGCTACAGATCTCCCAAAGTCTATGAGGGCAGATAATTTACCGCTATGGATCTCGAAGACAATCCAACCAAAACTATTAACCCACCAAGCATTTAAGAACAAATCGTGGATACTCTGACAGTATACCAAGAGATTGTAGCTGTATTTCATGAAATAGAAAACCGAAAATGCATAAATGTACTGTCAATGGCCGACTGCCTAACTTGTTTCTGTTTAACAGAGGCGACCAACATTTACAACTCATGAGCTTCGCAGAATTCACGTCAGTCCATGCTCAGTACTTGTAATGAAGTCGTGATAATGCTTGGCTAAGTCACAAATTCGTGACCAACTTCAGTCTTTGGGCGATAGACCAATCCACCAAATGCATCTCCAATAATTATGCCCGACTGTTAATACAAATAATCTAAGAATGCTAGTCTATATATGGAATCGAAGCCCAAGCCTCGCCCATAGTCTATAAGCGAAAAGCTCAATTGAATTGGTTGCAATTGCTAATCCACCAGCCAATGTGTAATAAGATCAACTATGCATGAAGTATTCCCGAGATATATGAGAGAATGTAATATAAAGCTATTGGTCGTCCCAACTTCTTGAACTTCACAAGTATAAAGTGTGCCGGTCATGAACGTCAATGAGACGAAAGTGAAGACAAATTCAGAATCTTGAAAGGGACAGAAATTGAAAATTGAAACTCGAAAGTAGAAGGCCATAAGACCAAAGGGAAATAATCTTGGCCACAATAGCAGCGTGGGAGATTGGGATGCCCTAAATATATGCTGGTGATGTTGTGATCATAAATTGTGTCCCAAACTCAGTTTCGGATTACGTCCACATCTGGACCAATAATCTGTAAAAGTTAGAAAGTGGAAAGGAAATCTTTGTATAAAGCAAGATGAATGAGAAATGTGGAAAGGTGGATGGCCATCGCCCCCATTAGTAGCTAATACCAGTCACGGCTTCACTTTCTGACTATATTCTGACCCAACTTCTTTATGCTTTCTTAAAAACAGAATACGCATGAGAATACGAACCGCCAATCGATCAAAACACCAGCCACCACAAACACTTTCCGAGTATCTGACCTACTTAGTTTACTTTAAAAGTTAAGCTTTCATATTTCATAAAGTGAAAGAGCTATTCTCTTATAAACAAAGGAAGCATATGGTTGCGGTGAAGCAGTTCTGTTAAGGTTATCGGTCTGGTTCTCTTTTCCACCAAACTAATGCTTTAAGTTTTCATTTGCCCAAAACGTGTAAAAATATTTATCGGTAAGGGTCCCCCCTTTGCGAACTTAAAAGCTCATAAATCTTACATAAGCCCAATAATAGCAACAGTTTTAGCTTTTAATACTTTGAAAATGATGGCGCTGACTAAAATACTCTTAAGTTCATAGGATCACTAATTCACGGGCTGAACTTATTTGTGAGGAAAACGGAAACGAGTTAAAAAGTTTATCAAATTCGAAAAACAGAAAAGAAGTAAATTGACGATAGTAATTTGCTCCAAATATAGTCACAGCAACACTTTCTGCCTATATTACTAGTCTCACACGACTTACTTTATGTGTAAATAAACCTTAGAAGTCGAAGAAGGTAAATGGAGTAGATTAGCGATAAACTCACCAATCCACAGGAACAAACATCCACCAAAATAAGGCTTACTGGTATTCTGACCCAACTTCTTTATGCTTTCTTAAAAACAGAATACGCATGAGAATATTGGAAGGTAATTGGCTAAAACACAGTCCAGCTTTAGTTTTATGGTAGTCTGACCCATCTTATTACGATTTAAACCAGAATACGCATGAGATTACGGACAGAATTGGGTCAATTGTCAATAAAATCAATTAGCTTCTGGGCATTTCCTGCTTCTATTTACAACAGAAAAAGTTTAAAAGCTTAATATTGGTAACTGAACTAAGTCGGTCCAAGTTCTAGTTTCTGTTTCTGCTCGATCTGATTAAAAAGCCTTGTATTTATGGGCTTAAATGAAAGAAAAGCATTTTACGACTAAAATCCACTGCCAAATTCATGCCCTTGAGTAAGTTTAACTATGTATAAATCAAAGCTAAATCATCGATAAAGTATAAGC
>BLXL01011584.1:0-10156 GCA_023170135.1 Acarapis woodi | reverse complement strand
CTTCTATTATATTAAATATATTTTTCATTAAACATATATGTTAAATTTTATAAGTGATAGATATAGTTTATTAAAAATTATAAAAAAAATATCTAAATAAATTCACTTTTTCTTCAAATTCACTAGAAATAATTTCAATTCTATATTTATTAACAGCTAGTGGAGAAATTTATTCGTTGCTGAAAATTGATTTTCAATTTACTAAAAATCTAATCACTTATAGCGTAAGATGATTTCCAATTTAAAAATTTGTAATTTACTTGAATTTTTAGAATTTCAGGATGGATTAAATATTTACTGCAAATTACTAAATTTTCTATAAAATTAAATTTGATACTTCAAAATTTTTTTATTTTATTAATTAATATGAGAGCTCATTGTGCGACCTCTAGTTAAATCGGAACCCGTAACATATGGAAAATATTTTTTGTTCATCCATAATTTATTCCTTTTCTAAAATAAACTAATGAGAAGGGTAAAAATAAAAAATTTTAATTTTTATACTTCTAAAAATCAAACCTTTTTTGAATTATAAACTTAGATGAGATTAAAATTTTCTAGACTATTTCCATTTTATTAGAAATTTAATTCAAATTTTTTTAAGACTTTAAGCTTGCTAGTTTTATGTAATTTGTTTTATCGAAATTTTTTTTTTAGTTCAATCAATTTATTTAATCTTAATACATTTGAAATTTGAGTGTTCAAATTTCATAAATTTCTTTGTCTGAAGTCTTCATATTTACATATGGTAAAAATTTCATCGATTTATCGTAGATTATTAATAGTATGAAATGAACTATTCTGAACAATTTATTTTTTTCACAATTTTAATTATATTTCGATATTTTGTATTCTTGATTTTAATTTTTAGAAATCATAAAAAAAGTGTGAGTAAATAAATAACGGTAAAAGCGTTTTTATTGGAAACTTTTTAACAATTTGTCCAACTTTGAACCTCTATTTTTGTTCATATTTCATATTTGTGACTAGTAGATTAAAAACTTATATGATTAATTGTATGAAACTGGTTGAAAAAAAATTCTTTATCGTATGATATCTGAAGCATTTGTCTGAATTAGCATTTGATATTTACCAAGTGATTAAGGTGAAAATTGATTGGAACTATAAAAAATAAACTCACTTTTCCTAAATTAGCGAAACCATGTTTTCGGGCCAAATTTTTAGCAATATCTACTCCATTATTTCTATGATGATCATGCAGATGCACATGGAACGAATTCAGATAGACTTGACCTTCCTTTGGAACAGGAATATGCTGTGGGCCATGTTCGATTAACTCTAATTGGTCATTATTAATAAAGCTAGTACTTTTTAATTCTAGACAAATCACAGTTGAATGAATATAGAATTGAAATTATAGAGCATTCAGCAAAATTTGATTATATATATTTTTGAAAACTTGACCATTAATTAATTTCCGTTTTGAATCATTTCGAGTCGATCTGATGCAAGTTGAATGCATATTATTTTTAATCTAATGCCTAAGAGATCTAATTCTACTTTTTATTTATTGAAAATTTCAATTAATTTAATATATCTTTTTTTATTTTCGTTTTTTTTCACTAAAAAAGATTGTTATTTAATCTTTTTAGGTTGTAAATTTTAATAAAAATACTTTTAACAATAAAAAAAATGAAATGCTGATTATTTTTCCTATTTTGTTTTTAATAATTAGTACTTTTACTGATTGTCTTTGCTCAATTTCTGTAGGTCAGATTTTAATTATTTATTAATATAATTTTGAAAATAAAATTCATAAATTTGCCAATAAAGTTTTTTTTTCAATTATTCAGCGAAATATTATAAGTATTAATTAATTTTCTTTGCAAAAATATGACTCTTTTTAATAAACAAAAAGAAAATAATTGGATCAATGGAAAAAATACTTTATTAATATTTACATTTGAAGAATAAAATTACGCTTAAGTTCGACTTTTTTTTTCAAATCAAGACTATCCATGATTTTTTAGGCCATTTTTTTAATACCTGAATGAATCGAAGTTAATTATGATCTCTGATTCATCATCACTTTATATATTTTTCTATCACATTTTTTAAAACAAAATGGTTGAATAAAAGAACGATTACAAACGATTTAATTTCATAAAACAAAGTAATAAAATATGGAAAAAAAAAAATTTCAGAAATGGACACTCGATTGTATAAAAAGTAATATTTCATCAGAAAAAGAACGCACATAAAAGTCAAAATAATGATGAAAATTTAAGCAGTTTACATGAGTATCTCGCAACTAAATCATGTTGTGCGATTCGTCACATCTTTCGAATGCTAAATATGCAATGCGTTTTCGATGCCTACATTACGTACAAATTGGTTTAACAGTATTGAACTTTCAAATTTCTTCTTGAAATATTGCTCTACTGATTTTGCTCTAAAATAAAATGAAAATATTCCACCGATTTTTTACTTCGAACATTTACGCATCTAGCTTATCATACTTTTTGCTTTTATTTAAGATCAAACTGATTCAATATATTGGATCATACGCTATATCTAAAATTTTTACATCATATATTGTTCATTTAAAGTAATTCTTAATTTTGACAAATATAATTTGAGCGATGCAGCTTGTTATCTCGAACATAATAATGAAGTTATGTTTCAATTTCATAAAGCCAATAAAACGTCGTAAAATGCTATAGAAAAATTGTAAACGTACATGTTCAAAAGTAATGCTGTGTTTTTTTTTCTGTTTCCGTTTATTTGTTTACAGGATTTTTCATTAAACATCGGGATACTTATTTTACAGTAGTTTTTTGTAACCTACACTTTTTTTTTAGGCATAATAAAAAAAGCATATCTTTTTTTTTTCTCACTTTAAAATAAAAATTTTTATGTATTTTTTAAGTCACTTATCGTATATGTAAATTATATTTAATAACATGAAAATATATTTTCAAAAATACTTTTTATTTTACTTTTGCTAATTTTTATATTTTAATTTGAAATATTAAATTCAAATTATAATTGAATCTAATGAATACGTGCGATAAATTTAATTTTATAGGACTATAATAAACTTATAAATTAAAAAATAAATTCAAGTTGTCTGTATTAGATTATTGATATTTTTGTGTTCCTAAACCTCTACACATTGATATTCATTCACACATCATTTACACATTAGAAGTAAATATAATAAACAGTATTCTATATTGTTCCTCAAAATATTACTGTTAATTACATTCAAAGAAAAAATAAGTCACATAAATGGGCAAATAAATTTTTACTGAGAAATTTCAGTAGATATACCATAATCATGATATTAAATTAATAGTTTTGCTTTTTAAATATTTTATTTAGCTACAATACATTAAACTTTATTTTATATTTATTCGATTTCAAATTGCCGAAAATTCATCAATATCAATTTTGTTAAAAGCTGCATAAATTTATAATCGAATTGGAAAGAACTACGTTTTCCTAAATATAAAGTGAGAAAGCCATCAAAGGCATCAAAATTTAATTTTCCGAAATTCGATAATAAAAAACGAATATGTTTTTTTGAAATCTATAAATAAATCGTATTCAAATAAATTGATATTTGAGATGAATTTAAGCATAAAATTGACAAAATTGACAGCGAGTATAAATCATATTGTCTCAATCGCAAAATAAATGATTTTTTTTAATGAGTAATGCATTTTAATAAGTATTTTAAAAATAAATTTTACCTATAATTTTTTTCGGACTGTGAAAATAAACATTTAGATTAATTGAGTAAGTGAAGTGAACCCAGATTAGAAAATTATATAGTTCAAACTACACATTTTTTTTGTCTACATATGGCACAAACAAAATTCAAGCAAAAATATATGAGACTAATTTTAAAATATATCAAATTAGTATTAAACAGTATCGTCTGTCTGATGAAAATTTTCGATCTTTTAATCATATCTAATTAGTGAATCTGATTGAAGTTTAGTGAAGAATTCTTATTTATAAAAAAAAAAATTTTGAAATGAACATCACTGGTAATAAAGCCAGCAAATTCATTAAATTATTAATCATATGTTTTATTTATATGAATCGTACTCTTGAAATGGAATAAACAATATTGAAATGTTTATCTATTATTTATTTAGACATATGCAGTAATTATTTTAGAGTGTTCACTTTCTGCCTAGTAAATTTTAATTTTTTTTTTGTAAATTAAGTATCTTGACAAAAGATTATTAAAAAAGGAATTCGAGAATCAATAGGAAAATAATTTCATTTGAAAATCCTAAAAATTATCTAGACAGATTATTTACAAAAAATTGTTCAGATAAAATCACAAAATTTTTTTCAAAAAATATATATCATTATAGTGATTAAAATTTTTTTTCTCATCGTTGTTTTCATTTCATCTAATATTTTTTGTTGATAAAAATTATGGTAAAACAGGCTATCATCTTTTTTTAAAATAAACATTTATTTTTTTTAAATTAATTAAATATTTTAGAAATTAAAAATTTTCTAATAATAAAAACGGAAATTATAATTCTTCAGTGGCATCTTCCCAAATTAAATCAAATGGAAATTATAAAAATATTTATTCTATTATCTTTTTTTATTTGCGAATTTCTATAATCCGTCAATTTATTGTTTTTCTACTTTTCTTTTGTTATAATACTAGATTCACGTTTCGATTTATCTTAATTCAATTCAAATCGTAATATTTATTGAACATTGAAATTATTAGTAGTTTGTAGATAATAAAAACAGTTTTAAGTAATCTGCCATCATTTACAGCAAACTATTATACACATCTGATAATAGCAAAAAAATTTACTGATTTTACATAACCAATCATTTTCAAGAATAAGTTATAAAATTTTTATATTATATTATTAATTTAAAGCTTATAATCTATTGTTCAACAGGAAATATCGTTTGTATAACATATATATTTAAGGACTTCTTTAAGTACTTATTTTCAAATTGATAAAATTATGTAATTATTTATTCATTTTATTTAGATTGGGTTGATTGGTCTACTATTTTAAAAATAAGCTTTTCTTGGATATTTTGTGATTTGGTCTTGAATTTTTGAAGATGGATTAAAAAATAAATTGAATTTAGAAAGAAAAGAAAAGAATTTTTTTTTGTATTGAGTAATTTTCCATGAATTTTATTTTTCAGCCGATTTTTTTTTACATATGTATTTTAAAGATTGATTAATTTTTGCTTTTAATGAAGATAGTATAATCGATGTTTTTATAAAAAAGTTTTAAGTTCTTGATAAACAAAAAGAGAATTCAAATTTAATGCTTACTGATTCATAAAATAATTTAAAAACACTAACATATATATTAGAAATAATATTTTTTATTCTACCTTCATATAAACATCATTTTTATATCGTACATTTCTAGCAAATTCCATATGGAAATTGAAAAAATGAAACGATTAATTTTTGATATATATATAATTATCCTTAGTTTTTTGTCAAAAGTGGCAAACACAAAATTTTTTAATTTGTGATCACTTCGGTAATGAAAATTTATGAGCTCATATATATTTTTTAAATTTGGAGAAACTTTATTCATATACAAAAAATATTTTTAGAATGTCAGTATGGTATAAATTTTGTAACACAAATCAATGTTTTAATTTGTAAGCACAATATGTTATATTGTTATATAACGAATAAAATTTAAAAATCTATGTTTTATTTAATTATCAAATGTAAATCATTCTCTAATTTTCAACTCTATAAGTATCTTTAATTTCATTATTAGATAATTAGCATATACAAAAATCATATTTGTTAATCAAAAAATCAATAATTCAAATAAAAAATTTTTAGAATTTAACACAGAAATTTAGGTTATTATTTAAATTTTTTATTGATTAGTTACTATTAAATTTATATAATTCAATTGTGAGTAAACATTAATGTAGAATATAATGATTCGTTTACATTTTATAATAAAATTAGATAATGAAAAGTTTTTTTCGTAATAATATATAAAATTGAATGAAGCTCTTTTTAAAATTTGAAAATTTATTTTTAGGATTATTTAAAAAAAATTTTTTTCGGCTCATCGATTTCAAAAAAATTTTATGTTCATGTGTGAATCTAATGGCTAAACGAAATCAATTTTAATATGTATTTATATATATTTTTTTGTTCTAATTAAATAAACAATAATCGTCTAAAATTATTTGTACTAAATCTTCAGTTTTCAATAATAAAATATTCTAATTTGGAATGGTCAATAGATAGAATCCAATGAACAATCTAGATAAATTTACGGTTATTTCACAGACCTTAGATAATATAGATGCATCAGAACCTCTTTTCTATGCAATACTTATGTTTTCATTTATTTGTTTGCTTGTAATGTTATTTTGTCTGTTTTGTTGTTATCAACAAAGGAAAATCGAAAATTTCAATTTTGTAACTAAATTGAATCAAGAGCTTATTGACAAAAATAAAAGTGTTTTCAACGTTCCAAAAACTTCAGATCAATTTTATAAAAAATCACCTCAAAAATTTATATTAAATCATCATAGATTAACGAATCATTCGTATGAAACTAATGTCAACCGATTATCGCCAAAAATAATATCACCGATTCATATGAACCCTTGTACTCAAAATCTTGACAGATCTAAAAATTTCAATTCTATTAACTTATCTACTTGTCGAAATTTACTTGATAATGATGAAGCCTATAAATTTTCTAAACAAAATATCAAACAACAATATTATTCAATGAAAAATTCATTACCTATCTATCAAATATTGTCGTCAAAAAAATGTGAAAAGATAAGATCGTCATTAGCTCCCTCACCTGTTTCGTATAAAAAACTCGATTTAAAATCTGTCTTGAATGAACAAACACCACTCAAAGTCAACGATATTGAAAGTGATCCCAGCAAACTGAAAGTAGATACCAAACTCGTGTCTGCATTGAGACTTAAAATGTTTGATAAAATGAATATGAAAAAAAATATATCAAATTTAATGCCTAAACGATAAATAATGGTTTAAATTAAGATTTGTCACTAATTTCAAGAATAAGAAAGAATTTTGAAAATATCGGTAATTTTTCCTTACTCAATTACAGAATAGATCATAAAAAAGAAATTTTCTATTTGAAAGATTATTAACATTATGTAGGATAACAATTTGGTTAATTAAAAAAACGAAAAAATTTCAAGTTTTATATAAGCGATTATTGAAAGATTAAAAAAATTATTCAAAGACGTGCATGAAAAATTAAGTAAAAATTAGAAATTTGAGTCAACTTAAAATTATTTTTACTAATTGAAAATAAAGAGAAATATGTGAATAAAAAAATAAATTACATTTGATGATTATTTACAATAAAAAATGATATATTTTTCAGTGATTCTTATTAAATGAGATTTCAAAAAATAGTCTGCATCATTTTATATTTCATTTTTAGTATAATGAATTAAGTTACACAAATTGATTTTCACGATTAATTAGCATACTCTATTTTTTTCCGTTTGCTTGTTGTTGCTTCTGCCACACTTGTAAATGTTTGTTGCCGTTTCCCAGCTCTTGGTCCCCTTTTACCTTTTTCTACAACTATTAAATTGTTATTTGCAGATCTTGAACCTTTACCAGTAGATAATATGTGTGGATGGACTTCTAAAAATAGAGAATTTTCAAAAAAAATTTGTCAAATTAGATCACAATGAATATTATCAAAAAAAAAAAATATTGTGAGATAATAAATTACCGTCTTTTGGTACATTTTCAAGTTCAATATCTACTGTTTTTACGTGTTCACTTTTAACATACTCCACATCTGAAGACTGATTGACAGGATTGTCTATAATATCCATGTTATCCGACTCATCGATTTCAAGTGTAACAGGCAAATATAGCAAATTAGTCTCTTCGTCTCCACGTTCTTCATCACTACTTAAGCAATTGAAATTCGTCTCTACATTGACAACATCAACTTCCTCATTCTCATCATTATCTTCGGGATTATCTCTTGTCGGCGAGCGATCCTCATCTTCTATATCAAATTCAGATTCTCTTTCCTCATATTCTACATTTTCATCAAGCTCTTTAAAATCAGGTGCAAATGCCGACCAATTTTCAACTTGTGCCTGTGCCCATATTGATACAACCCCACTTGATATACTAGCGATAATTGGTCTAGTTGGATGCCACTGAATTTTTTGCAAAAATTAATTTCTAATATTATTAATTCCACAAAAATTGAAAGTTACTCACCACAACATCAAGTAATGTTTCACCTTTAGTACCATGTAACATTTTGACAAGTGATCCACCACTTCGTTCCCAAATACAAATTGAGTGTTGCCGTGCGGAACCTGCACATATATAATCAGCCTCAGTGCCACCTGAAAAACAACACTTTTTCCACATTGTTTTGTTAACAAGATCTTGCAATTTTTGAACAGGTTCTATTTCACCATTACCATTTAATTCAATTGCATCCTTTGTATTATAAACTCTTATTACACGATCTGCTGTGTTCACAAGAAAACAGTCTTTGGCAGCTTCGATCTGTTTAATTGCACTATTGCCAGCCCTAAATGAAGATACTATTTTAGCAGTTACGCCATCGTCTTCTAAACGAATTACATTTAGACGACCTTTAGCATTTCCACAAAATATGTATTTTCCTCTTCGATCAAAACAAGCAGTTACATTCACTTCCGAATCTTCATCTAATGGTAAAAATGTATGATTTTTCAAATGTGCTATGTAAAAAAGAAAGAATAAATTAGTTACCATTCAATAAAATCAAATTACAACTGACCTTCATGGCCGGGCAAATAAACTAGCACCCCTACATGTTTCATTGGACAAACGAGAATAATTTTATCATTGCGTGGATTAAATTGTACCCGCATAATAGGAGATGGAAATCTTAATCTAGTTACACATTCGCTAGTAAGTATCTCCCAAACGCAGACTGTATTATCAGTTGATGCGGTAACTAGACGATGACCGTTTCTCGACCAATTTAATGATACAACTGGATGAACATGTGCAGATATTATTTTAGCAATACCACGAGTTAAAAAGTCCCAAATAACTACACGACCATCATTACACCCAACAGCAAGCAGAGTGCCTCTTCGATTAAATGCACAAATAACAGCGATTGAAATACAATCTAAAATTCCGTCAAATTCTTCTGGATAATTTTGACCGAATTGATGAATCAAATTGAAATCCATTTCGAAAATATTTACATTTAATGATATAAAATTTAATTTCCTCAATGGCGATCAATAACTTGGCAATTGGTGTTAAGTTTTAACAAAATATAACTTTTATTAAAATATTTAAAAAATCCAGAAAAAATCGATGATTATATTGGTACAAATTAAAATCTACTCTGAGAATAGTCTATCAAAAGGCGGAATTTTCAAAAAAAATTCGTTTTTTTTTTCTTTTTGCCACACTGCAAAAAAAAAAATTGAAATCTCACTCAAAATTTTTCTCGTAAAAATATTTGATAATATTGAAAAATTATCAACAAGATTTTTTTTTTCGTTTAATGTGAAGAAAGCCATCATGTTTATCCAAATTAGTGAAAATTATCTATTTGATTTAGTGAAACTGATTTTTTTTATAATTTTTTTTCCATTTTTAATTAAGATTATGCGAAAAAAAAGGTGAATTTATGAATCAATCACTAGCATAAACGATTCATCAGGATTTTTCAAATAAAGTTTATCAGTTTTATTTACAGTAAATACTAAGTATATTGTATTTTTAGTCGAAGTTGTAAATTTTTTGGTAGTACGTATCATCATAATTTTATAGTCGAAAATGCTTATTTGTACGGAGTGTTTTGTATGATTAGTTGATGTTTTGATTTTTTTTTGATGCTAAGATCCACAGGCTTGTTACAATAAAAAATTTTACTATCAATAAGTAAAATTCATCATTCGAAGCAAAAATATCACTAATAGTGTTATTATTCATACAATCAGTCAATTTCACATGTTAATTGTTAATATAATCTCTTACTCGATAGTTTCCAAATCAATTATTCAATTTTAGTTAATGGAAGAATAGAAAAAAAAACTTTGTGTACATTATTCTTTTGTCGGCAACTTCTGATCATTATTTTATTGAATTCAACTAATTCTTCGTCAATTA
>BLXL01011583.1:0-10736 GCA_023170135.1 Acarapis woodi | reverse complement strand
CATCGTGTATTTGATTGAAATATTTTTTTTTTTTGTCATTAATTTTTGTATTCTTTAAAGAGCGTGTGAAATGTATTTTAAAATTTTTTTTAATATTGTTGGATCTTTATAAGTTCTTAGAAATTTCATAAGTATCATTTGGTATTTACAGTTAATGGTTATGTGTGACGTGCTGATAAGTTGAGCAAAAACAAATTCACGAGTTCTAGAGACGACCTCAAACTATAAAACGCATAATTAGGAATTTAAATTTTTAATTTTAAAAATGATTGATGTTGCTATAAGATGCGTAAAAATGCTATTGCTAGAAAATCAAATGAGTTAATCTAATTGTCAAAACATAATTGCAGATCATCAGATGGATAAAAATTGCTTTAATGCATCTTAATATTTCGAAAATTATTTGATAAGCTCAATGTTCTTTTCTGAGCAAACGACTAATCGCTTTGAAAATATGTATGCACTAAATATTAAAATAATTGTAAAATATACTTGTTTAATGTGCATTAATAAAATTTAATCAAAATGAATACACAATTGATACCTAATAAAATTTTCTACCTTCATTAAATAAGTATGTAAATTTTTTTAAAGGAATCAAAAGAAAAAAGGATTAAATTTAATTTATTAAAAAATGGATTTGTATGTACAGTACATTAAAATTTTTAAAATTAAACTACATCAATCTATATACCAATCTAGTCAGTGTGCTATATTAGTATTTTAATTAAATAATTTATATATACACCTGCCCAATTTTAAAGATAAATTTAACATTTCCAGTTTTAAAATATAGTTTTTAATTCAATTAAATGTATACATACTGTTAATGAGGCTTTAAAAAAATTGAAAATTCAGTATCAGGTGCAATTATTTTTTTCAGTTTTTTATTTTTTTGTAAACTGCATCATTTTCAAGTCGTTGTCTAGGAGATTTTTGAAATTAATTATTTGCATTTAATGTTGATAATAATGTTCATGCAATTATATGAATTAAATGTGCCCGTGATTTGAAAGATAATTCATCTTCTTCGATTCTAACTTTTTTAGTGTTTTGCCTATAGGAATACATTTTTATGCTTCTAATTATTAAAATTCAAATAAGAAAAAAAGCAAGGCGAAATATGTTAATCTGTGTGTCTAAAACAAACTACATATTGAACATACCTTATATAATGTATTTATTTTATCTGTTTTTTTGTGATCACTAATTTGGATGCAAAAAAACAATAAGCTCGATTTAGATTTTTTGAGTATGAAAGAAGCGAATGAGAAGATCTCAAGAATAATCTAGAAAAAGGTGCATAATAACCATTTATCATTTGGTGCGAACATACAGTCAGCCACACACGATTTCAGCAATTAAATTGCGATCAGTTTGAGTACATAATGATTTAATCGCTTCTTTTTTTTTTGCCAAAGCGAATAAAAATTTATTATTTTTATCTTCTTCTTTACTTAAATAATTTAATCGCGAAGAATTGAAAAACTGAAGCAATAAAAGTTGACGAACAGTATATAAGAAAATTTGTCTATTAAAATTTATCTTATTTCATCGCTAAGGCGAATCGAAAATACAAATAAAAATGATCAATAAAAAAATTTATTAAATTTTTGTATAATGCTAAAAAATTGAAATGATTATATTTTTTTTTTTTTTATAAGAATTTATCAGAAAAAATTGTAACAATAGTTGAATTGAGTTTTATTGATCATTCATACAGTCCTGATTCTTCGATATTTTTTTTTATATTTTATTTATTCTTTTTTTTAAGAAAATTTTCCATTCGAAGTATAAATTTCTCAATGATCTATTTCAAGTGATTTTGAATTATAAAATTACAATAAGTCATTCAGGTATTCAAACAAGGAAAAGCTTTAATTTCAAGTTATCTATCTGCTGCGGCCATTTTAGTTAAGAGTTTTAAATAAAGTGTCATCATAAATGTTCATTGCATACAAATGTATTCAATATAATATCTGCTAAAATTTTACAGGCAAATATAAACAATTAGAACGGTTGAATTTTTTGGTATTTTTTTTATTTCCCAAACACAAAAAAAAAATTTGAAAAATAATTTTATGTTTATGAATACCAAAAATCGAATAATTTCACTTTTTTCACTAGATTACAGAAAATTATCCGTAAATTTTTTAAGTATCTCTGTGATTTTATTTTCATTTTGATTTCAAAAAAAGAAAATTCAAATTGAAAAAACAAAAACTGCAAAAAAACTCTTTTGTGGTTTCTTATTTATATTTTTCCATCAATAAGCATGAGCGGCAAACATAATTAAATTTTGCTTTGTCTATTCAGTGATCATAAAGAGTGTCTATCAATTAAAGTAAAAATTTATAAAATGGTTGTCTAGAACAAAGACATCTATATATCTTAATGAAGGTGATATAAACTCATATCGATGTGCACTCGATTATTTTATAAATTTCAATAAAAAAACAAATCATCGGTAAAAAATGCCTTTCAAATATAGCATCAAGAGCACTAGATAAATACTTAAAATAACTATTCAACGAATATGAAAATGACACTTGTGAATATTTGAAATCAGGTACTTTAGAATGCTAAAAATATATAGCTGATCAAGACAATTTACCTTTTCTAAACTTCATTGAATTTATTTTGTGCTTAATTTCTGATATTAAATATTTTTTGAATATTCTAAAGTTAATTCGAAATTTCCTTATATTTTGTAAAAAATAAAAGAAAAATAACAATATTTCATGAATAATATTATAACTAATAAACTCTGATAAATACTCAAGTTATACCTAATTAGACATTTAAGACTCTCTAAATTTTGAATTTATTTAGATTTAAGTAAAAAGCATTTGGAAAAAATTAAATACATATTCTGCTAGTATATGAAGAATAGTCTTGAAAAATGTTAAAAAATAATTTAAACATTAGGAGCTATTGAACGCTGGTAAACTAATCACCAAGAGACACACCATTAAAGAATTTCGTTAAAACTGCTTCAGAAATAGTAAGGTAGCATATAGAAGCGAATTTTCTCAACCGAATGGACTGTCCATTATCACCTCAAAAAAACCAGATCACCGCAATCGGTCAACCAAGTAACCAGGCGATTGCAGTGAAGCGATTCAGTCAAAACCAATTATCAAGATTCAGTATTTGCACTTTTTTTTTCTTTTATTTCGTCTAATGATTGTTTGAATAAGCTTTGTTTATATTGTTTTAATTTCTTTGTCTGCAAATTTATGAATTATTTTATTCTCTCGCAATCACTATTTTATTTACCTTCAACTTTTTAATTTTTATATGTATTTAATACCGAATCATTTCCTATGAGACTGAAATCAAATGATATTCATATTTTTAGTTTAAGAAGATAAGAATGCTAATTTTTTTTTAATTCCTACGTCATTTTAGCATCACATTTTTACTTATTTTCTAAATATCTTCTCTTGAGAAATTTTTAAGTACAATCTTAAAAAAACGAAATCATATGCTTTTTTTCTTAAAAATTCATCGCTTTTTTTTTGTTTTTGTTTCATGTTTTATCAATTCAAATTTCTATGCTTATAGTATTAAATGTTTTATGGTGTAGGCGTAATACACCTGCTAAAATGTTTATTTAAGATGCAATTTCAATCTTTAATGCTTTTCGTAAGTAACCATTATTATGAATATCAAAGCGCACGTAATTTGCTATAAATTTTGTATTAAAAAAAAAAAGCAATTAGATCATCGAAACTATCGATTAATTAATAATATTTTAAATATATTCACTAAAAATGTCATTTTAATATTTAGAAAAAAAAAAGTTTTTAAAAATATAAAATTCATCTCATAATCTGCCATTATTATTGAATTTTAAAGTTTGTATATATATTTAAAAATCACAAATAAAAATAGTAGTGTAAAATTTATAAACTATTTGTCATCAATATTACATGTAATTTAAATTATTGTTATATTATCATGAATACATGAATATTTATTTAATTTAATTTGAGTTTAGTAGTAATCAAACAATAAGTATTTGAATTCAACAAAAATTGGTAAAGAAAAATAATCATTGAAGAAATTTGATAAATGATCAAATAAAAATTTAAAAATAAATCGTTTTACTTTTAATTAACTTAATTTGATGTTTCATTTCGTCTCAAATTTTTAATATCAAGAATTTTTGAAATTTTCTCGATAAAAAATGCTTCAAAAAAAAATGATAATTACTAATTAGAAACCTTCTCACTGAATTTCTATTTTTATTTTTATTATGTTAAATATATTATAATATAATACATGGAATAAATATTAACTAGATATATATCATCTATTAATTGTTGAAGTTGAAAAAAAATTCAAAAATAGACAGTTTCCATAATATAAATGTTAATTAGGATTTATGCCACCAATGTTGACCATCTATCAAGACTTCTAACATTAACCATCAAAGAAAGAAAGTGATTATAAAAAAATTTTTTAGAGCGAATATTCTATTTCAACTATTTTCCTATTTTTTGTTTTTGTTTTTAATGATGCTGGCGTTATTATTGATGAAGTTTTAATTGTTGTGAGGGGAAAATAAGTGATTCAGGTGTTGAATCATCGACAAATAGAATCGGGGGAAGGTATGAAATATACAACAGGGATGGTAAATTCAGTTTCTTAAATGTTATCTTCACAAAATATCATTTCTTTTTGAACTGAGATGTTGATGCATTCAGAATAATTTAATAGATATACACCTTTTGAATATATAGTATAAAAGTTTATATCACTAGGTATTTGAAATTCTTGGACATCTCATTTTTTTTAAGAAGCTAGAAGAGACAATTAAATTAAGATCGAATAAAAAAGCTAAATATAATTGTTAATAATTACAAGGTTGAAAAGCAGATGAGCAATTTTATATTGCCTATTTGGAATAGAACGATAATGTAGTTAATTTTTTGGTACAATTTTTAATAGTATTCGTGTAGTAATATTTTGAATTTAAAATTACAGATTCGAAATCAACTAAAATAATTCGAAAAATATGATTAAGATAAAAAAGAAAAAATTTGAATCAAAATAAAAATTAATAAAACAAAAAATTCGATACTTTTGTGCTTTGCTGAATTCAATGATTAATTAAATATAGCAAATCGTACCTTTTTATTTATCTTTTTTCTTCAGCAGAAATATATTGATCATTTTGTATGTTCAATAAATTATTTGTTTCTTTATCTTCTATATTCAAGAATTTAAAAATTACAAATAAATATTTTCATTTTTAATAGTAAGGTTAAAAATTTACGATTTTTTTTTTAGAAGCAGACTCAATCTATTTGCGAAAAAAAAAACAATTAAAATTTGGTACTTAAAATTTGCAAAAAATAAATAATTCTATGAAAGAAAATTTTTNNCTAGTTCTATGATTGTAAATTTTTATAATTAAAAATTTATGATTAAATTGTAGATAAAGATTAAAAAAAAATTCTTCTTTTCTTCTCTATTTTTATTGAAAATTATACCCTGAAAAGAATTCAACACTCAAGCATCCTAAATGGCATATATTCTTTGAAAGTTTGACTTATATGCTTTGAACAATGAAGAGACTAATTCTTCGTAAATCGAAAACAAAATTATTCAAATATTTAACTTTCAATTATTTATATTGTATAATCATCATCAACAGCGAGGAATAAGAACGACAATTATGAATACAAATGATCACTATTCTATGTACAGGCTATAGGTAATATTGAATATACAATTTATTTAAAAATAAAAATCGAAAACATTATTCTACGATTCTTCCCGTGCCTGCTATATTTCCGTTTCATTTTTAAATTTGATATATATCAAAAGGGTTTAAGCAGCTTTCTATTTTTTTTTTTTTCTAATTTGCAGTATTTTTAAAATTTATATAAAACTTTGCACTATTTTAAATCAATTGCTATTTGTGTTTAAAAGGTATAAAGTGCTTAATTACTTCTGAATAAACCAGGAGATAAAGTTGAAATATAAATACTGATAAACTATTACTTTGTCTTATTTGCTGATGAATTTTCGTAGGATCAATCAAACTTATGCTTTATTATCACCTTACTTTCGCAAACTAGTTAGAAAAACAAAATTAATATTTATGCATTAGATATATTCATAAATACATTTTTGTATTTTTTGTTTTTGCATAAAACCTTCACCTGAAAATTCGCATCAAGATCCGAAAGTAAAATATTCTTGAAAAATAATACTTAATTGAATATATATTCAGTTTAATTTGTTCAATTTTTAAGTTGTTTTCAAGTTTAAAGATTAAATATTTCTATAAAGAAAAATTTCGAACATTTTCTCTTTCTAGGAATTTTTAATTTTAAAAAATATGAAAATGTTTAGAAAATTTTGACGGTCTGTTTTTTAGCTGATAAAGTTGATCATTAAGCTGATTTTGAACTAAAAATTTTTGCTAATGCTTTTATACATTTAAAAATAAAAATCTATGTACGTCTAGTTTTTTTCGCTAGGCAACTAGACTCATTAAATGTAAATAAGAAAGCAATTCAAGATAGTTCATAATTATATACATTCAAAAATAAAAATTTATTAAAAATTCTCAATCTGATCTAAAAAATATTTATGAATCTTGGCTTGGGGAAAAAATATATAGTTACTTTACATATTTTTAATTGACAAAAATTATTATGTTGTTCTTCTCAAAAAAATTCCTATTTTGTATGTATTTAAAATTTTGTATAGGCCTTTAGAACGAGCTCAAATAAAATTTCGAACAAAAGTGTCTAATAAAAATTCTTTCTTATTTTTTTAATTTGACTATTTAATCAGTAGTTGAATAATCAATGAATCAATCGTAAGTAATAAAAATTTTGTGATGCTTTATAAGGTCTATTGTAGACCAATTATCAATAGTCAATATTGAATAGAAATAAAGATTCAAAATCCAATGAATTAAGAGGCGAATCTAATTGAGTTTTTGTGGTTTGTGGCAAACTTTTTTATTTTGAAAATCAATGAGTAAACATATTTTTCGCCAACAACAAACTAGTTGAGAAATGCTACTCGAAGTCGATGATGAAAAACAGTGCAAATTAAAATTTTGGTTCGCTAGTAAATTTACAAGACTAAGTTGAATGGACGTTAGTTGTTGCCAAGGCAAACAAGCTTCCGGTTTTACGCTTTTTTGCCATTTCCTTCTTTATTCTCTATTTTTAAGCTCTCCCTTTTCACATCTTTCAGTGGATAAAAGCAAACTTTCAAAGCATCTTTTTGAATCGAATTTTTAAAAACAAAAGAATCAACGGACATTCACATTGCATAAACTTTTATATGTATTTTTAACTTGTATACTGATTTAATGTCGTCTACTCTATTTTTGATGTAAAAAAATTTGTATGGCTTTTTTGTCTTTTTTTTCTGTATTAAACTTTTGAATCTTTTTCAATAAAATATACTAAGAAATATATATAGCCTTTTTTAAATATATAATTTATATCATAGAGTGCATATTTAACGTTGATAAGACATTGCGAAGACATACTGGTAAACTATTGATAGTTTCAGTTTGTATCGATCATCACATATATTTTATAAGAAAAATTTTTTTTCAAAGAATTAGAATAAACATGCAAATGATAATTATGCTCATTTCTATATTTTAATTTTTTCTAATATGGTCTCTTCATTTAAATTTTTGATTGAACTGTATGAATTCTCTATACATAGACATATCATAGTGATTCTAATTTTTGACAAAAAAATATTATTTTATATGAAAAGGGGAAGAGTCGATTTTGTATATATTTAATGAAAAAATATTTAATAACAATTTAATAATCTACATTTCAAATCATCTAAAATTAAACAGCTAAACGTATATATGAAAAGAAAGACGCATGTGTATACATAAGGTAAAAATAGTGTTAATCATTGCATACTTTGTTGAATAAGATAATTTTGACAATAATTTGCAATAAATATATGTGTATAAAAATTTGCAACTGAATATTTTCGTTCATCGTTATGCTATCATAAAGAGAAAAAAAAAATGATGAATCGCACATACACACATAATCGTGACTAGTTTGTTTATTATAATTAGAGGGATAAAAAAATTTGCTCTTTGATTACTAAGGCGACAGGTGATTAACCATTTTCTTTTAAAAGACAACCATCGTTGTCAAGACTACTACTAAATTTTTCGGTTTATTTGATAGATTTTGTTAATGTTGATCTTAGCAGACTACATTCTTCACACAGATTATATATATATTTCAATAATATTATATCTAATCATATTTATATAAAAAGTCTTCTTCTGACTCAACGACCGAAACAGAGTTCATAAAACTGGTTTATAATTTTTATTATAGCAAAATAAAAAAAATTTGTGTTTTATTTTTATTAGAATAAAAAAAGAATATTATATAGAAACAATTAAGGATGTATTCTCATATGAACGGAATTAAGTTTTGCAAGTAATAGAATTTTCACAAACAGTGTAAATGTATAAAATTTTTTTTTAGAATGCCATACCAAGTGCATGCGCATATTTTTTGCATGGATTCGGTTCTCTACTGATTAGACCATAGTATGGCTAATTAGTAATTTTAGTTCTCCTGTTTAGTTCACTAATTACTATAATAAGCTAAACCTATAGTACACACAAACATTTAATTACAGGCCGCCTAGATTAGTCAAAGTTCTTTATAGTGTCTTAATTAGTTTTTTTAAACTTTTAAAAAGTTTCACAATTTTTACTTTCATGTGTTAACAAAATATCTATATATAGATTTACTCCTAGTTTGAGATTGATTATCAGATAAAATTAATAAGTTATCGGTCTTTGAAATGAAAAAAATTTTAACTTTCAATTTCACGAATTGAAATACTTCAACAAATTTTGATAATTTAAATTTTTCGTTACAAAATACAGTTTGAGAACGAAAAAAAATTTTAAACTTTGCCTAAACTTAAAGATAATTTACTAAAACTATTTTTAAATGATTGCAGATTAAAAAATATATTTTCTTTCGAACAAATAAAAACACCTTAATGTAAAAATACTCAATTTTAATTATATGTGTGATCTTTATATTGAACTATAAAAAAAAAATGTTGCGTAATTTTCATCACTCAATTTCCAAAGATTTTAAGAATCATTTTAAATTAAGAAAAATGTATCGATATTATTTTCCATCGCTTAAATTTTTTTTATATTAAAGCCGGTGAAAAAGTTACTCTTACAAAATTTTTAAAAAATGAAAATAAAGTTAATAATTAAAATTTTTTTATAAGTTTACTTTCAAAAAACCATAGCAATTAGAATTCGTGAAATTTCATTTCCGTTTCCTAATGTCTGAATCTTCAAATTCTACAAAACTACAATAAATTATGTCATTGCAAATCGATTTCTAGAATAGAGATGCTAGTTTCAAATTGCAACAAAATTTCAGAAAAATTTTTTTAAAATAGTCGTATGCATATATTAGTTTAAACAATTAAATTTGAATTTGAATTTTCGATTGATCATGTCTATGCAACATATTAATTAGGCTTCCGACCGCTCAACAAACTGACTTGGAATTTTTTTTTCAGTATTTTCTTTCATTTTATTTTGAAATTTCAATAAAAAAATATTTAAACAATGCGAACTCGCAACTATTTTTTATGAAAAATTTAAAAAAAAAAAAGAGCATTCTTTTTATGATTTCTTATCTTTTTAGATCGAAAATTTTTTTTTAATCTCAAATTCAAATAAATTAAAATGTGTTCATTAACTAAAGGTGAGAAAGAGAAAATGGTTTGAAAAAAATAATAAGAAAGTTGCTTTTATTCTAACAAATGCTGAAAATTAATAATAAATAATATAATGTCGGAAAGATGGTTAATTTTTTTTTTTGTTTTTTTGCATGTTTTTTTTTGATTTAAACTTATTAAATTATATATAAAGCCACATTTAAGTTTTAGCAGAAAGAAGTATTATTAAAGTATTTTAAATTTTGTACAAGACGCAATGAAATCGGACCAGTGAAAGATAAAAAGAACTCATAAATATAACAAATTAAAGAAGATCAATCGGCTAGAACTGGTTCTCTTCTAATCCAATTATACAATTAAAAAGCGTGTGGTACTTGCCCGTTCAAAATGCAGAGTTTAAAGCAAAAAAAAATTAAAAAAAAAAAAAAAAAGAAATTAAATTTTTTCATATCAAAATTGCTTAGTAAACTGATCATCAGATGTTTAAACAAATAGTTTCTTCTTTGAAGCTTAGCCGAATTTTGAGCACTTACTTCAATATTAAGGTAAATATTAAAGAGAAAAAAATAAGCGAATAAAAAAATTTTAAATATCTTTTGGCTTTAAAGATGCTAACCATTAGCATGTTTTTATTAGTCAGTGAAGTATGGCTGAGGGCGACTAAAGAGCAACCAAGTTATAGTGCTCTTAATAAACAATGCTAATTAGATAATTATGAATAATTGTCTTCGGCCAGCTCTCGTTTATGTTGAACGGATAGTTTTAAGGGCAAATCTATAATATGCACAGGCAATATGATCATTTACATAGACTGCTTTTGAGTTCATTTGTGTGAATATGATCATTTAAAAAAAAAAATTCTTCAAATAAACATCATCTTCATTTTCAGCTGTAATCAAAGGTATAAAAAATAAAGGTATGTACAAATTTTTTTCTATATTCTAATAAAAAAATTCAATTCTTCTTATTTATTTTTTATTCTGTTCTCG
>BLXL01011581.1:0-13947 GCA_023170135.1 Acarapis woodi | reverse complement strand
ATTCGCATCAAAAACCAAAATCTAGCATCAAAGCGACCTTTAAGACTTTTTAGAATAAGATGAATTATTGATTAAAATCTACTAAGCATGAGAGCATTTGATTCACATACACAAGATATAATAAATTCAGAATATAGGACAATGGGTGCTTTGATTTGCCAATGAATTACATTATAAAAACAGATGAACATGGACACAATGTTTTGTGGTGTTAAATAATTAACAAGTTTCTCATGATTATATTATCGATTGGTCGACATCTAAGTCACCAGTATTAAATAGTATTGAAATCGGGAAAAGTAGCGACTTATACTCCACATAAATCTACTTGACTTAAAAAAGAAAAAGCGAAGACACAAATGCTATCCGTATATTGTTAAAATATTGAAAATTTATTTGTTATGATAAAAACAAGAAGGAAATCTAACCTATTTTGATTTATTATAGTTGGTCTATTGACTGATTAGTCATACATTCAACTATGTTGAACAATATATTGAAATGTTATTATGATCGTGATGATTATTGCTTTCTTTATTAAAGTTTTAACAAAATTTCACTGTTTGCTAAACTTTCTGTTAAAATTTTTTATGGAATATGTTAGATTTCATATTCTCTCACTTTACTTTTTCAAAATTTTATATAATGCGCATCAATAATCAAACATTATTTTCTAATAAAATTGAAACTATTGACTAATAGCTTTAGTATTTTATTCTACAAAAAATTTAATATAAATTAATGATATTAGTAATTTTGATCATCTATGCCATCGCAAACTGCAGAATATTAAAGCACTTAAAGCCATTTACCATTCACTTCTTATAGATATGATCATCAATGTTATTTTGCGAATCATTCTTAGATTTATTAACATCAATAAATAAATAATATTTATCTAATATATTATATACACTATGTTTAAATATTTAAATGTTCAATAAAAGAGAAAAATATTTTGTGGTTCTTAGGATCCGATGTGATAAGGTACATTTAAGTTGTAATTTTTTGAAAAAAAAAAACTAGCCAGTACTGTTCGAATAAATACGCTATCGAAAATTATTCTATTTCTTCGTTTCAATGTTTAAATTCAATACTATTAAATCGATTGAGCATTCAATCATAAAAACATCAATGATCATAATATCATTAGACAAATATTAAAATAATATTATCTTTTGCAAATTTAAATAATAAATTACCGGATATTAGATCAGCACGATTTAAATCGGATTTCTATCGAGTGATCTTCTAAAAAACAACAATAAAAATTAATAGAAACCACAATTTTATACTATATAATTTTACTATATAGAAGATATGAAAATTTTTTTCTTCCTATGATATTTGCTATGCTCTGGAACTCTATATTTTAATTTTTATGTTCTCATTTTAAACTGTTAATGCTCTTTCTGTTTATACAATTAGCAACAAATTCGATTTTGGTTAGATTAGATGCAATAGTTCAACTAGAGAAAAGATTATCAAAATTGCGATGCCCTTTTTATTTCGTGACTTATATAACTTATATCTGGTTTTCTTCAAATATATTGGTATCGAATTTATATGAAATTTTTGATATACGATCTTCAAATTATACATGTGTACCCATTTGAATTAGCTGAGTTAACGAAACGTGATCTGGTTTTAGATTTTTTTTTCGTTTAAAAGACAAAACTCGTTTTGTCTTGTAAATAAAATTTAGGATTAATTCATTTTGAGTTTTAAATTTTTTACTTTGAAATATTTAGAATTTGATGAGTGGAAAATGCTAATTTTTTTCACATAATATGGAAAAATTGTCTGAAATATTCTTTGAAAATAATGATATCCAAAAAAATTAATCTGACTGAATAAAAATCCAAAATTAAAAAGTTTAGAACACACATAAAACAAAATAGAAATGGTATTGCTCTGTCAAACCTTGTAATTATCAATTTAATTTAAAAATATATTTAGTCACGAAAACATTTGAAAATTTAATTCTAAAATAGCCAATGGCTATTTACTTTCCAACATAAATAAATTTTAATAAATTTTTTTTAGGTGTATGAATTAAACCGGAAGTTAAATAAATCTAAAAATTTGTCGGTTTTGGAAAAAAATTTTCGTTTGGATAACTGATTTTTTTTACAAAAAGATGTTGATTTAGACAATTTTTGATAAAATATCCTTGATATTTTAGGAAAATTATTTCGAAATCGTATAAATAATTAGGACTGATAATTGAAGAAAAAATATTTTTAAATTTATCAAACTAAATAAGTTATCAAAGAATCATTAACATCGTTTTTTTTTTTTGTAGTTTAAGAAAAACAGATACCTTGATAGTTTAGTTTTCAATGTCCTTGTTATTTACATCTTATGCATTTGAATTTGTTTCATGTAATTACAAATTAAAAATTTATTTTTATCAAAACTTTGAAAACAAACTGAATTTTAAGTAATAATTTTTTTTTTTTTTGAGTTAATCAAATGAAGAAAGATTTGAAAAAAATAGTTCATATTAACTAATTACAACTCAGAAAAAAATTGCATCAAAATGATTCTGCCATGTAAAATCCAGCCAGATAATTATTTAAATATTTTCAAATAATTTCGGTCTTTCGAAAGATCTTAAGTATAGGATAAGCTACGCATGGTCATAAAAAAAAAAGATAAAAAGTTAACTTCAACAATCGTTGATTGAACACTTTTGCTCAATTGACTTCAACAAAAAGCAATAAAGTTAAGAGTGTAAAAATTTATTACTATTGTATGAGAGAAACCAAGGCACTGAGTAATATTTATTATTAATTTTTCATTGAAACAAGGCGATCTTTAGCAAAGAAAACATATTTATACATTAAAAACTTTACCTGGGCGAAAGATAATGTAAGTTTAGACAATGCAAAATTTAACAATAAAAATAGATTAAACATAATAATTGACTTAGTGCAAAAACATCGTATTGCCTTTTTAGATACACAAACTATCTTTTGTAATGTATACTTTGTATTTTATGTTTTGGAAAAGTAAATTTTTACATTGTTTCAATGTCAATTAATGCACCTTATTCGGACTTGAGATTCAAGCAAGTTTAATTTTCTATTTTTTTTTCAAATTTCTGTTCACATTTAATAAAAAAAAAGCCATGAAGAGAAAAGGATGTTTATAAACTAATTCTGACTACTGTCTTCTATTTTATTTATATCTTCACAACACATAATTGCAAACTTTAAAAAGTGTCCAAGACATTAAATTGATGATTATTTTGGCGAATGTTTTCTGTTATTAAAATGTCTTCAAATAAATTCCCCAATTGATCATCAGATGACTGTCTGGCTATGTACTTTAAGAAAGAAGTATAGTTAAATTTTTCATTTTTAAAATTCTTAAAAATTCAAATTATGCTTTAAGTGGCCGAATAATCGGGCGCATTTGATTAGTGGTGAAAATTTGTCCTTGTCTTTTATCCTTATACACAAACAAAAACTAGACAATAAAAATTTCAAATTTTAAAGATTTTTTTCGCCAAAATTATCTTGATGATAGTTTAGGAATGATCATGCGATTTCTCGCAATGGTCGCATTTTTAGATTTGCTGTATAAGATCTTTTTGCAAATTTTTTTAATATCTGTTCAATAACAATGATTTTAAAGGTTTCTTTTTAAATTAATGTATAAAATTCTCAGTTGCTACAATAATGATTCGGATTTTATCATTTGAATTCGTAGTATTTTTAAATTATTTTTGGAAACTTCGATTGAATTACCATCTATTTTTTTGCGAGCTATAGCTTTATAATGTTTGTTTTACAAAAAAAAAAAATAATTTCATAGTTTCTAAAAGTTTATAGCCCTTGTACACACAGTTTATTAGATTAAAATCCACATTTACGGATACATATTGTGCATTATCCACAAAAACGATCGAAATACTAGTTAAACACTATCAAAGATTAACTACGTAAAAATTGATAACCAGCTGTTCTCAATTGGCAATTGTTGGCTGGTAAATGCAAGGTCTGTGTTTATACAAATGCCAAGTCCATCTGGAGTTTACTTATCATTTGTGCTATGATCATCATTGTTTTCAAGCATCAGACAAAATAAATTAAAAATAATTTAGAATCCATACACGAAATTTATTATTAGTTCGGATAATTTTGATCTATTTAATTATATAAAATTCAAAAATCTTCATTTTAATCTTGTATAAATGTAAAAATTCAAAACTATTTTTATTCGAAGTAACAATTATTCTTTAGTCTCTCTGAATCTCTATGCTAATTTTAATATCATTACACTGGTTAAGGAAAAATTTGGTCAAATGCTATGTACAGGTACGGTAAATCAACTTTTATTATTTCGATTAAAAATTTTTTCTAATTCATTTTATTCAATTATTATATAAAATTTTAATCTATTTTTATTCCTTTATCTAATGAATTTCTCTTGCCGCTCAATTTAGTGTCGAATTTCATTAGTTGTTTTTCTTTTTTAATATTTTCATGCTTTTTATCACACAAAATTTTTTATTCAAGTCCAGTGCTTAATATTTGACTTTTACTTTATAAATCAATTTTATGTTTAAACTTATTTTTACGATTTTTCTTGTCGTTCTTGTAAATTTTTTATTTTCAAGTGTAACACATAAATAATATTGCCTTTAGTGAAGAAATTATGTGAAAATTTTTTACAAATCAAAAATTTTTAAATGTTACAGCTCTCTTAGAACAATATTTTTTCAAGAATGGATTAAAAAAAGTTGTCAATTTATTTATATTATATTTCAGATCAAATTTTGTTTTTTTTTCACATCCTGGGGCTAAAAAATCTTTTGAAACTAAAACGAATTTTTGACGATTACAGTTTTAAAGTTTTTTTCAATTCTAAATTACAAGATATTATACTACGTTGCATACTAAAAAAAAATATTTATTTGTCAAATGAAACCGAATTTCATTACGAAACTATATTAATATGAATATTTTTTATCGAACAAAAACTACTTTTGGTATAAATTTTAAAAATTATTTCTTTCAAAGAATATGATTATAATTTCATTTTTCCGTTAACTAATTGATTAATTGATAATTAATCATGATTATTTAAAGAAAAAAAATTTTAAGAAAGCTATATTTGGATTGAATTTTATTCACTGTAAACAAAAATCTATACATGGAGAAACAAAATAGTGTTTTATGTTAACTAAATTAACAAAATTGTTTCTTTTTTATCTTTGGAAAATAAACAGATTGATTAAATTTTTGTGGAATTCATTCAAAATTTTTAGAAATTTTGAAATTAAAATTACGAATTAATTGATTTTTCAAATAATTATCAATTTGCGTTTTTTTTGATCAAATAATCAAAAAAATTTTTTTATTAACCGAAAATTTGAATCATAACTTAATATAATTTATATTTTAATGAAGTAAATATAAAAAGTAAGAAAAATGAAATTGAACAATACAAAATAATACAATTTTTATTCTATTTTTGATTCTTGAATTTGCTGTAGTGAAATTTTTGAAAATTTACATCAAATCAATATTATATCGATATGAGTACTTTTTGAGTAATATATAAATATAATACATAGAAATATTCAAAGAAATCGTAAAATTTGCAAACTTTAAATTTGTTATTGATAAAATCTATCAGATGTGTTCTTTAGATTAGCTGTCGTTTTATATCATGGAATATAAGTGATGCCGTATTAGCATGTATATAGATTTATGCGTTTATTGTCTTGGCTGCAAAAATATTTTTGATTGTGTTCGATTGTAAAATTTATTGCGAAAATTTCACAAAACTTTTCAACTTGTATAAAGTTTGTAGTTAATCTTTTGAAAATGTCATCAAGACTGAAGACCGGACGTGACAAAATGCTAAACATAAAATAAATTTTAAAATAAGTGTAAAGACAAGTCAAACAAACACGAAAAAAACACAAGGCTTAGTTCAAATCGACGCAAACAAAAAGCATACATAATATGTGATACATTATATATACTATATATAAACTAGTAAAGAGTATTGAAATACAATTTCATGCAAATTAGGATGGAAATTATTATTGAAATACTATCACGAAAAAAATGATCACATTTTTCGACTAAATAAAGCCATTTTGTCGTCGCACAAACAAAAAGTATTGACAAATAATTCGGTAAGATCTTACGAATTTTTAGGAATATTTTTTTCATATATCAACTAATGCTTAGTTGATAGAAAAAATATAACATTCGGGCACGCTATTTATACAGTCAATACAAAATGCAAAAATTTATTGAATAAAATTTAAAAAGATGAAAAAGAAAGATTAAAATTCGTAGTCTATTGATTAATGATCATAGGTGGTAGAGAAGAATTACGAATAAATTTAAAAAGGAATAGATAAAAAGAAAAAGAGAGTTTGAATCACGAATTAAATCTTGTGGCTAACCATGATGAAAATAAATTTAATTAAATGTCATTATTTATTATTGAAAAAGATAACAAAAGATGCAAATGTTTTTGAACTGCGATTGGAGGCGGTTACTTAGTTTTACAACTAAATACAATAAATAGAATTGATAGTCATGAATCAATTTGAAAATATATTATAACCAAATCAGTACAATTTTTAAATAATTTTTGATCAAAGCTTCTGTACTTTAAAAATAGTCCACTTTTATTTCTGAAATAGCTAAAAAATTCTAGAAATAGATTAGTTTGAAACGCAAATTTTTTAAAGGCCTATGTAAGCAGAAACTATTAGTTTCAAATCACAACTATTAAACTATTCGTCTCGAAAAATATTTCTTATTGTAAACAAATTTATATATTGGCTTAATAAAATAAGATTTGTGTGCTTTGAAAAAAAAGAATTTATTCCTAAATTATATAAAAATTTTATTGTTGGAAGTATTTTGGTTGAAAAAAAAATTCATTAAGATATTCATATATTTTGAACGATAAGGAAACTTTTTCAAAAAATAAGATGATTATTTAATTAGTTTCATTATCAAAAGTTCAAAATACTAGGAAGTCATTTGTGGCGAAAACATTCCCAACTTTTCGGAAAATAATTTTTATATATATTATATGTAAGTTAAACAAATTAGAGGGTTAATTTTTTTTTCGAAGTTTATATTTATTCAATATCAAATATTTGCTTTTAATTAAATTCTCATTAAATGAATTTTCAACATTTCATTCTCTTAAAAGATCTTTGATTTAAAAAGGTGAGTATGACAAAATATCATAAAATATTAAAACTAAAACTATATCGTAAAAAATACAAAAAAAAAGTATAGAAAATCTTTTTTTTACTCAACTAGTCTTAGGTTTTATAAAAGAATGATTAAAAAAATCATGAACCAATGCTGTTGAATCAACAATCTAGACGGATTCAAAAAGTATTAACACTTTTGTTTTTTAGTATTTCTTTTTTTGAGAAATATTTCTTATTTTTATTGTAATCATTCAAAAATAAATCATGGTGTAACAATGTCGTAACTTACTAAATAATAAAAAAAAAAAAGGCATTTTTTCAGCCTTATAGTTTCTAGTCATTTAAATTTTTTTTTTTAAATAATAGGCTGGTTAAGTATTGAATCAAAAATCACTTTATTTTCATGAATCGTTCTATTGTAATTTCGTGTCATGTGAACACACTGATATTTAATCATAATTGCCGAAATGACAATTACTTAGCAAAATAGTCTATTTAAAATAACTTACCGCATCACTGTGCACTGGATGTAAAGCAAATAATAGTCCGGACAGAAGAGAATATCTAGATGATCGCAAAATGCGAAGAGAAAGCCTACATAAAAAGTCGAAAGCATAAATCAGCCTTTTTTTAACTAAAATTTAATGTTTTGTTTCGAATAAACAAAAAATTAATTAAAGCATTTTTCTTAAATTTAAGTAATTTTGAATAAAAACGTATTTTTTGATGAACCATTAAAATAATTTGAAAATAAAAAGGTGATTCAAATAAATTGATAGACTTACATGTAAACTAATGAACTAGCAATCGCATGTAAAATTAGATTTACCAGATGATATCCAAAAGGATTTAATTTATGGAACAAATAATTTAATCTAAAAGTGAATACAGTTAAAGGTCTATAAGATTTATGGCTGTGATGCTGTAAAAAAGAAAAAATATTAATTTAACTTTTCGTTCAAATACAACATATAATTTGAAAAAGAAAATGCATCATAGAAAATTAACTAATCAGAAAAAAAAATAAATTGATTTGACGAATTTTTTTTAAAAAAAAATAATCAGCAAGTATCAAGCACTTACGATCATTAGTGCTTTATAAACTTACACTATTTAAAGGAGTGCCCCAATAATCATTTTTTAACAGATTTAAAAGGCTTGAATTCGGTCTTATATCCTTATTTTTGACAATTGCAACTTTATCGTCAAACACTAAACTTGCGTCCAATGCTGGGTAATAAGCAATGAAAACACTGCCAAAAATAATGAGTGTGTGTAAGAGATGTGCTAAATCAATTAGATGACACTTCATCTTTTATAATCAATAATTTACACAAAAACCTTTCGTAAGGTAATTTTCATTTCTTTGACTCACATGAATTAGATTGATAGAATAGTCTTATCTAAAAAGTTAATTGAAACTTCATAAATTAAAAGCACATTTGAGTATGAATTGATCCTGAAAGGTTTTGAAATTTAAAAATATAGTTTCTCATTATTCATCGAACTGATGATAGATCACTTTCATATGCACAAATTTAATGAGTTTATTTGTAAACACTGTTGAACGCTAGTTAGATATTATATGTCCGCACAGTTTAAAGTTTGAACATTTTCTGAAGTCTGCCAGCACATGTATGATTTCACGTGTAGCCAAGTTGAAATTTTCTTCTTATTATTCTGAGCAGCCGTCAATAAGAATTCCAAAATTTATTTTTGGAGCATTTTAAGTATTAGACACAATAATTTTGATTTTTTCATTTGATTAATATAGTTTATTATATTTGTTTTTACTATATCATCAACTACAATCTAGGCAAAATCTTTTAATTTGCATAAGATATTGAATAGGCAGATTCATTAAGAAAATTTTTTCCATGTACTGAATTTTCTACGCCTAAAATAGGCTTTGAAATATTTTAATTTTTGATACAATCCGTAAATCACAAAAAAAACAAAATAATTAGAAAATGAAAAAACAAACAAGCTTAGTATATAGGATAAAAAGATTAAAAATTTAGAAATTATATGAGAACTTTAGAAGAATTTTTTTAGTATAATTAATTAATAGAAAATTAATTAAATTAAACAGTCAGTTTTTCACCTTTTGATTAATGATTCAGTGATCAAAAACATCAAATAGAACTCTAGATTTCTACTCAGCAAGATTTGTTTGAAAATCGATTAATTGGCTAATTAGAATAAACTTTTAAAATACTGATTATAGCTGGTGGATTATAATTTTTTGTCACTACATTATTTTTAACAAAGCAAACATTTTTTAAATCAGGTAATTTCAAACACAATATTGAATCACTTGATTTAAGATTTTCAGTATATAAAAATTTCATTCTTTTCATAAAACTTAATCGACTAGCCAACTTTTATATTTGATGGATTGTTTATTATATTTTCATTAAATTATTTAGAAAACTAGTGCATTAGTATTATTCATCATTCCTATTTTTTATTAAATTAGATTTGATGATAAAAAAATTTCTTTTCTCGTTCGTTCGAAATACTTCTGTTTAAATCCTAAAGTAAAGTTTGATGAAATTCTAGCTCAAATAGTGTATTGCATGGCTAAATTATTCAAGAGCAAAAAACGTTAAAGAGCGAATAAGAACAATCATTTATAACTATAATTGATTTCAAAGGTGTAAATACTTCAGAATTATAATTAGTTTATGAACGGAAAAATCTATAATTTGATAGACTCTGGCAAGCAAGACAAAGATTCTAAAAATAATGAATGCAATCTAAAAAAAGAAAAGAAAATTTTTTTGATAAACATTGTTTTAAATGATAATTTTAATGCTTTGGTTTGAGGTCTAAATAATAGTCATAAAGATAAATTTTTTATTATTAACCATTAGTTCTTAAACTAAAGTCTTTATTGGAATATTTTTCAGCTCGAATATTATGCCACTGGTGAGGATTAACACTTTTAGCGTGTCAAAGTTTTCATATATAAAAACAAAATAAATCAATAAAAATATTTTTTATTAAGAATCTACTTTTGAGCAGAATTATATTTTATTAAGTCTTTGCCAAATATATTTTATTATAACAAATAACATTGCAGTAGTCACTTGTGGTATTTATAATGGTACATAAATAACCAATAATTATTAATAATATGCGTATCAGTTTAGATAAACACTATTTTAATGTACTTTTTTGTTTCTAAACTTTTTATTTGGAAGATTTCTATATTACTAACGAAGAAACGGAATAAACATTTTTAGCCTGAAACTATTTTTTTTTTCGAATATGTTTTTCTAAGTTGAATATGAAAAGAATTTTCAATATTTAAATCTTAGGTACTATAAGTGTTTAATTGAAAAAGATTGTTTAATTTTAATAGATGAAAATTTTTTATTAGATAATCTGAAAATTTATTAAATAGTAAATCTAGATTTTTCAAATAGAAATATTCAATCGAAAGAATACAAAATAAAAGACTAATTAAATTCGCTTAGAGCACAGTGATATGTAAATAAATATATGGTTTTTTTGTACATTTCAATGCAATATTAGCTTCAGGGTTTTGAATTTCGCAGTATTAATTTTATTTGAATGTTTGCTTGATATTTAAAAACAACGTTTTCGAGCTCTAAAAAATTCAACTGACAATTTTATTTCGTTTTCAATATATATATTCATAACAATGTTTTATACTCTCAGACCACTGATAGCCACAAAGTTGAGATAAGAATATTTATTTTTTTAGTATATTTTTTTAGATATTTCTAAAAGTGATACAAAAAATTAGTGCGCTCTAACTTTTGATTAGAAATAGATTTTCTTATTTTACTTTTAATATAGAAATATATTTTGCTCTAATTTTAGGTTGTTAATTATTAATAATAACAAGCACATTTTTTTTTACTTCATTTAAATTTTCATTTTTACGGAAATAATTGAAACAAATTTACTTTCAAATTATGTTCGCTTTTTTTTTTTCACAACTAATAAAATTTCTGAAATTTACTGATAGACTAAGTATAGAATTTGAATTCAAAATCTTAAATTCGTTGCGCAACATAGTGCCTAGCAAAAGGCTGTACAAAAATTATTTTTTTCAAAATTTTCATTTGTTTTTTTTTTAAAGTTCAACAAGTTTTTTATTTAAATTTCAGAATAATCAAAAGAAAATTTATTTTGACTATGTAATTCTAATTTCGAATTCAAGGGATGTTCTAGATTATCGATCAAAAATTCTTTCAAAAAATTTACTTTTAAAAAACTATTTCCGAGAAAAAATGAATGATTTTTCAGTCAGTGAAATTGAGCTAAAAATATAGCGTATATCGCAACAAATTAGTATTAAAAGCTAAAATGTAATAATTTTTGATTCTGATCAAGAATCAGAACTAAAATTATTATTGAATCACTAGTTAGAAATAAAATTATATAATGTGAAAATTTAATTTTTTTTTTTTTTTTTTTTNNACCATTATAAATACCACAAGTGACTACTGATTTTATTTAAATAGACTGAAAAACCAAAACGAAAAAAGAAAATTTGCATTTGAGTTTAGAATAACAATACGTATGTTATAAGTATTGAAATAAGTATACTGAAATAATTTTAAATTAACTATAAGAAATTTGTTTTAAATTTTCAAAAATAAATTCCTTTCTAGTTGATTTACTAATGTGAAATAAGTCTTTCTTATTAGGGAATTGTTTTTTATATTTTGTTTTAAGTAGAACCGAAAATAAAAATAAAAAAATCTCCGCAGAGTAATTTTACACGATAGAAAAAAATTCGACTAATACAGATAAATGAAATTAAAATTAATCTTTTTCAAGAAGCTGATACTGTGGTATCACTATTATCTATTAGGTCGGGAATATAAAATAAGCTGTTTAAAAAAATCAAAAATAAGTTGCTTAATTAATTTATAAACTTCATATACCTTTTGCTATGGATCATATTTTTTTTGCTTTTCTCTAGATCTTTTGAAAAAAAAATTAATTATTAAAATTTTCGGAATTCAGTAATATTTTATTTCAAAATAATATTCACATTAAAAATATTTTTTTTGAGATATTTTTTCGCTCGAGCTTTTATTCTAATTGATTTTTTTTTTAAATAGATCATTGATTTGAAATGGCATAAAACGAATTTTAATTTCAATCGCTATTTAGTTTTTTTTCTAAATTTTATTTTTTCTAGATATAAAGTGTTAATTAATTTTCATTTTTTTGTCTATATTGTCAAACTCACAGATTTTCTTCATTAAATTAAGAATTTTAAATAAGTTTAAATAAAAAAAAAAAGATGCAACAAAAATTTTTCGAACAGATCAAGTCAAAATTATCTAAAAATCTTTAATAAATTTTTGCCTGAAATTTTCCAAGAAAATTAAATTCATGTAAAATTGTTATTAAATTTTAATAATCCTTTGAAAAAATTAAATTTTAGCTTTTTGTTGTCATCAAATTTTTTAATATAGCTAGATTAGACAACCGAATTTTTTTTACTCTAATTTAATATATGTATATAGCCAGTAAAGATTAGTGGTAAAATAATTTTTTACCTTTCTTTGATGTCAATTAAATGAATTTTGATCCTAAATTCGCATTTAGTTATTAAGAATCGACATTTATATTAATTAAACTTTTTTGTGAGGTATTCACTTTATTATAGGATTATAATTATATCATGTGAGCGCCATACTATCAAAGAATTTATATTATATTATTTGTATCTTTGAAGACATGTTTTTTTCTAAAGATCCAGTCTTGCTAATCATTATTTCTCCTGAATATTATTTGCATAAATCCAAATTTTTTTATCAAAAAAAGGAAAAATTTTCTTAACAGGTTAACTTGATTTAAGTTATTTAATTTATAGGCTACAAAATATAAATTTACACATATGAATCGGTAGTAGTTGAATATTTTTTATATGTTATGTGAAATTTTTGTGATTTTCGTCTTTTCCATCGCAATCTATTATTAGTGAATGAGTTTTTAGTCAAAATTTAATATGAAAAAATTGAATTGAAATTCTTTTAATTGAATAAAGCCATAATCTTAGGATTTATTTTTTCTAAGCATTTTAAGAGAATTAAAAGTATTTTTATCTTTAGTATCCGGTATGACTTTTGGATTATTAAATTACTTCCGAAAAAATGTTTGTATATATATATATAAATTTATTCAATTATATAATATACAATATACAATGTATAATATACAATTAATTTTTTATATATCATTTTGAAATTAAAATTTAACATATTTTGCCGTTTTAGTTTAATAAAATAATTACAAATTTGTCTAAAAACCAATCTAAAATTTTATCTAGATTGAACAATAAAAGGCTCTTGATAAATTACTTAAACTACAATATTTCATCAATAAAATTTAGTTTAAAAAAAGTCAAGATTTGAAACAAAGCAAACTACCTAAAAAATTTTTTCGTTTCATTCTTTTAATATTTTGAATATGTAAAAAAAATTCAGACCTTATCTTACAAATTCAAAAAAAATTAAAGCTAGAGACTGTGTTTGAAAATTATTACAGCAACAAAAAGACCAATTGACTTCATATTGATTTTTACAAAATTGAATTTTTGTTCTCTTTGATAAACTCAATAATTTTATACTAATAAAAAATCTTGAAACCATAATTAATTATAAATTTTACTTTTAAATAATTATCAAAAGATCAATTTTTAAATCAAAAATTTCTTTTTCAATGGTTACACTTTTGTCACAAATCTGACC
>BLXL01011578.1:0-10858 GCA_023170135.1 Acarapis woodi | reverse complement strand
CTTTTAAAAGTCTTGCAGAACGAAAAGCGATGCCTCCTGAAATTATAGAAAATAATAAACCTTCATCATACAATGATCAAGTAGATCGGAAAATGAATAAGTTTAAAAAGCGTAAAAATGAGAATAAGAACAACAGTGAACTTGATAAATTATTTGAACCTACTTTTACTCTAACGACGATAAAGAAAAAAGAAAAAAAACCAAAAAAGAAATTTAATGATGATTACATTGAAACAAGTAATAGTAGTAACAGTGAAGATGATAAAGCATTAATTTCAAGCAAAAAAAGTGATGATAAAAAGAAAAAGAAGAGAGACGAATCCTTACCTAAGCTTACGGTCAAATTACCTAGTAGAACAAATTCTCCTGTTTTATCACCCAAATCTTCGAAAAAAGACAAATTAAAATTACATAAGAAAAGTGATTCGAAAAAATTGAAAAAAGATCAATCGGAAAATAAAATAATGAAAGACAAGATAGATGATTCAACTAAAGAGTCTAAAAAAGTTGATAAATTAAATACAAACAAATTGAATAACAATGTTAAATTAAACAAATCAAATGAGACTGTTCTTACTGCTGATGTTTCTATTACCGAGAACAAACCAAAGAAAAAAGCTAAAGTAATTATCACACCTACTAAAGCAGCGAGAAAAGAAGCACAAGAAAAAGGATGTGTTCTTGTTACTCAAACTGTTAGTACAAATGAAGCAGATGATAAAGTTTGGTATTGTCCGACCTGTTCATTGCCAGATGATGGTTCTTCTCCAATGATCGGGTGCGATAATTGCGATAGGTAAATCAATTTATAATTATCTATTTATAATCTTATTTATTTAATAAAATTATTTTTTTTGTTAATACACATACTAGCTGGTTTCATTGGTCGTGTTTGGGTATTACTTCAGATCCTACCGAAGATTCATGGTTTTGTGCGGCATGTATTATCAAACAACAACAAATCGAACTTAAATTCAAAAAGAAACGTAAATCTGATGATCAAGAGACATCAACTAATTCAAATAGTGTTGGAAAACCAATTAAAACTCTATCATTGTCATCAGATATAAAAGAAAGTGGTAAACTTCAAGATTCGACTCACAAAATTTCCGAACACAAAAAACTGCATAAGAAAGAATTGTCTAGAGTTGGAATATCAAAGAAAACTTTAGATAATCAAGTTTGGTATTGTCCGAAATGTTCTCGGCCTGATGATACATTACCAATGATTGCTTGTGATAAATGTGATAAGTATGTGCATCAAATTTTACAAATAAATATTCATATTTATTTATTTTTTTTTTTATTAATCAGTTGGTTTCACTATCAATGTGTTCATTTGACAAGTACTCCACCTGAAGATGAACCTTGGTATTGTACAAATTGTTCCAAAGAGTCTGTTGGTCATAAACATAAAAAACAGAAAAAAGGCTAGATTTTATCTGGTCAATTGATTTTTCATGATTTTGTACTCGAATTCGAAAATAGTATATTCATGTTAGCCATTTTGTAAATTAAAACATTCTTTCACATTTCTTGTAAAACACAAAACCACTTTTATCTGCTTTAGTTTATTTTGTTGTGGTTTTTTTATATGAATTATTGAGTTGTACCTTCAAATGAATTAAGTATGATCACTTTTGAATTCTAAATAGTTGCTTATCAATAATCGAAATACGTGTTTAAGCAACACATTTCATCAATTTAAACAATCTGTTATTTTCCAAATACCAAAAGTACAACCAACATATGTCACTTGTAATCAAATTTGTTACATTTACATCATCAAATCACGATTTTATTTTTACTCGGCTACAAATTATTTATAAGTAAAATTATCGACTATGTTTGTAATTTAAGAAACTGATCAAATATATTTAATTTTCGTTCTGTTGAAAACACCTGAACGATTTTACCTAATCAAATTGATAAGTTTTTTTTTTGTCGAATGTACCTTAATTCAGCTATAATGACACAAGTATCCGAAATTTTTTTTTTTATATAGCTAAAATTAGATTTTTTACAAGTTATTTTGATTAAATTAACATCAATCTATTATAAGAATTTGAATATAAAATAAAATCATTTGAGACTAACCATATAAAAGATCATTAATTATTTATTCAAATCTCTAATAATACAGCCCATTTTTTTGTAACCAGTTTGAATTTCGAACTCTTCGAATAGTATCTCTCAATATCAATTTATTAACTCTATGTAAAATATTTGATAGTTAAGTTTAAAAAAATTTTAAGCATTTTTTTTTATTTTATTTTTTTTTTTTGAAGAATTAATCTCATCATAGATATAATATAATCAATTCCTTCAATCTAAGAATATTTTTTTGTTTGTTATAATTTTCAATATATCAGATGATAGGAAAATTTATAATCAAAATTATCAAGATTAGTTTTACAAACTACTTTAAAAGTTGAGAAAGAAAAGAATTTAAAGTTTGAGATTCAAAATTTTATGAAATAAAGACATTTTCTTCAAAAAAATAATCAATTAGACTTCTGTGAATTAAAAAGTTTAAGAATTTCTTTATTATAAAAATTTTAAATAATGAGCTAATTTTTGTTTATTTATTTATTTTTTTTTTTGATTTTCAATATCTAGTTATGGCTTGAATATTAAATTTTTTTGCCGCTATGTGTTTAATAAACAGTTAAGAATCAGCTAAGAATCACAGAGAAAGTTGCTATTTATTCACATTCGATTAAGCTCAGAGTGTTTACATATGCACATTTTTCCTTCTCTTTTTCTATTCATCAGAAGAAATGAATTTTTGTTTTCAATAAATTTATATACATTTTTTGCAAACTTATCTTTATTCTCTAAAATCTCTCTTTAAGCTCAGATTTTTGCTTTATAAGACATTATTTGATATCGAAAAAAAATGAGATAGAATCATTTTCTGAATTTATTCACCTGCATTTTTTTTCGAATAAGTCTCTAAACATTCTACTAATTATTTTTTTTAAAAACAAAGATACAACTTTCAAAGCCAACACCTCATCTTTTTTATGTGTATGATTTATTATAATTAGTTTTATTTTTATTTATAATTTGATCTAATAAGGTTTTGAATTATGTGTATATGACGAATTTGATTTTTAGTTTACTTTTGTATTTAAAATCTTTATCGAATTGTTTCTATATTGGTCAGCAAGTTTTCGTGATTTTTTTCTCAACCTTTCGCCTTTAAATCTATTTGTAGATTAAATCATTTAATTATATTCGTTTATCTAATATATATTCTCAATACAAAATTGTGTAAAATTATTATAAAAAATCTGTTTGAATTAATAATCATTTGTAGATAGAATCACCTATATATTGTCATTTGTTGGTTAGTTTGAGCGCAAAAATTTATTATAATTTTCTTTAGAAATTTGAAATGACATTTAATTATATCAAAATATTTGAGATTTTTATCTGTTTCATTGCATATGATTAATAAAAGTAATATACTAACTATTTGATCTTAAAAGTTCGAAATTTTTGTAGATGAATTTAATGCAATTTAATTTAGCTATTTATCATTTTGTATACTTTTCTTAAGTGATTAGACCAGAGAGAAGGCGTCTTGTTTTACTGCTTAAGTAAGCTAATTCATTAAATTTTTCTTATGCCTACCTGTATTTTTAATAATAACCAAAAAATTGTGTTGCATGCCAATCGCCTCTTTTCCCGACTTCGACTCATTTCCATAGGAATTCATCAGCCACAAGTCTACCGTTTGTGATCTTATTCAAACGCCTCCCCTCATCTGATTTTTCTGAATTTTCATTTGTTTTTTTTTTCTCAATAATCGATTCTTTCATGAAAGAAGAATAATTCAAAACCTAATTCAAAATTTACTTGTGTTTTAAAATAAAAAAATATGCAAAAAAACGATCCTTCAATTCAATTAACTGTTGATTCGACAAGTTCATCCGATTCAACTCAAATCAAGTCTCCAGGTAAATTTTGTCATTTTGTGACCTTTTTCGTCAAATTTTTATAAATTTTCTCTTCACTTTTTTTTTTTTTTTTTTTCATCTTTTTATTAATGTAATTTTCAATTAATTAATTTTTCAATAAAGAAAAAAATTCTAATCCAATTTAGATAACTTTATTTCAAAATTGATTTAGTACTTTCAAAATTAAGTTTAAAGAATTGATCCTTTTCAAAATTTTTGCGCATGAATATTTTTTCTTTGATCTACTTTTAGTTGGTTAATTACATAATTCATATGTAATAGACTTAAATTGTATTCATTTGATATAATTACCTGTTGCTTTATGAATTATTGTAAATGTATTTTTTAAATTTGAAAATTCTTCAAATAATCGCCTGCGTCATTTCATAACTTATTAAATCCAGTTTTCTTTCTCTGATTAACCTAGATGCCAACAACAATCAATGTGAGAATGTGCAGTCGAATTCACAGAATCCATGTGAGAACATGAACAATGACTATTTTGATAAATTTGACTCCGAACAGGATCGGTAGTAGCTAGTTTTTTTTTCTTTGATTTATACAAATAATTTCATTGTTATACCAAAAAAGAGTGTTGATTTTTTTATTATCTTCATTTTACATTTAGTAAATTATTCATTGGTTACGGATTGAATTTAACGGTCAACGAACGTGAGTGAAATTTTATTCATTAAATTAAATAAATAAATAAAAAAATCATGTAACAACAGAAAAATTACTTTAATTTGAATCAATTCGAATCAATTATTTGAGGACAATATGCCCTTGTGTTTTGATATCTTTTTTTTATGTTTTTAATTTTTTAATATGATTGTTTAAATTGCTATCTCTTTTTTGTGAAAGGCTTACTTGAAGATTTCTTTAATAAATTTGGCACTGTCGAAAAGGTCATCATCAAACGAGACGTTCTTACAGATAAGCAACGAGGATTTGCATTTATTACAATGGCAAAACCAGAAGATGTACAAAAGGTTAATTCAGCAATGATGTGTTGCATTTATGTGATTTAAAAATAATTATATGTTATTTTAGGTTCTCAATGCTAATCCATTAACAATAAAAGGCAAGCCTGTTGATGTCAAATTGGCTAAATCTAGACCTATCTCGAAAAAAGTGTTCGTCGGCGGTATTGATCCAAATTTAACGAAAGAAGAGATCACAAGTTACTTCAATACCTTTGGTAAGGTTATCGATATTGAATTACCTTACGATCGTATGAAAAAAAAGAGACGTGAATTTTGTTTCATCATTTTCGAATCTGAAGATTCAGGTAAGCATTTTCCATTTAAATAAAAAGTTTGAATATTTCTAAATGATTCATTTTCTCTTAAAAGCTAATCTTGCATCTGAAAAATCAAAGCAAACAATTTTCAGTCGTGAATGCGATGTGAAGAAAGCTTGTCCTCAACCAATCGCTCAGCAGCAAAAGCGCCAGAATCTACAACAATCATACAATGGCACTCACACTCAAGCCGGATTCTCTCCAGCAAATCATTATAGTCTGCATAATATTAAAAATTCAAAGACAGCATTTTTAAGTCCAAATTCAATGAAGAATGGCGGTAGTTCATATCGCAGTGGCTATCGTGTTAGAAATTCAATGAGTCGCAATAATGCTTATTATCAGACTCAAAATGGTAGACGATCAGTCGATTCGCAATATAGTACAATCTATGAACACAATAATGCATCAAGTTATAATTCAAATTTTGGTGGACGTAAAGGTGGATATCATCAATCTAATAACAGAACGAATCAATATTTGCAAAATGGCAATCAAAATAAGGTCTACAATGCTCATCATAGTAAACAACAATCATATCAACAAGTACAATCGATTGCCCAACCATTACCACCGCAACAACAAGCATTCTATGACCCAATAGCCCAACAACAAAATTATTATAATTATCAAGTTCCATACGCAAACGATTATTATACAACGCAACATTACGCACAGCAAACTGGTCAACTTGCTAATACAAATGCAGCCACACTTAATACATATGCTGCTCAAACAAGTGCTTTACAACACACAGCAAATTATGCAAGCTACAATCAGCAAACAGCCATTGATCCAACACAATATCTTGCTTATCAGTACCAGTACACATTAAATCAAACTCAACTTAATGGTAATCTAACTACAGCTGTAAATCCGACTAATTTGACCACGATAACACAACCACAAACTAGTACAGGTGATTATCATCCGCTAGATGAACGCTATTTTCAAGAGCAACAAAAAAAATTTGAAAATAATCTTATGAACAATTACGAGAAATTTGATGGTCTAAAAACAGATGACGTAACTGCTTATCAAACCCAATTAATAAATAATAATAATCTATTGAATGTTCAGTATCAAGGACCTATTCAACAATGCTAATTTGACTGTCCGAATCGAATTATGATCCACAAAAGTATTACCATATATTTCTTTTCACTATCTCACTATTGATCTGTTTGTGTTTAATTTACGCACCGAACGATTCTCACATTTTTTGAATGATCTATTCAATTCAAGATTTTTCAATTGAAATTTCAAACACTCAATAAATTACAAGTATTTCAATTATATATTTATTAATATATAAGTTAGCTCAAATACCTTGCCAATCAGGTGAATTGTTTTAAGAAGGTATATATGAAGTATATATTAGTTGATAAAGCTACTATTTAAAAATTAATTGGTACGATTTCATTTAGTTTATTTTAAGGATTTGAAAAAAAGAAAAAAAAATTTAATTAAATACAGAAATTATCATTTTTCACACACTTTCTTAATGCAATACTACCCATGTTAAATATTGAACAAGTTTATAATTAGTTTATCTTTTAGTCCATGTTGTCGAAATATAATTTATCATCAAAAGTCATTCTATTAGAGTGACTTATTCTCTTACGTTCGTATACTTTGTAACAAAGTTCGTTCAGAAAAAAACAAATTTTAATTTTTTTCATTTGCATAAATTTAATGCGAGTTTCGATCAAACCAGGCTAATAAATTGAATCATTTTAACTGTATCATTTTAATTACAAATTGAAATCAATATTAAAATCTGTTTATTTACCTGGGACTCATATTTAAGTTTTGTTTAAAAAGACAAACTTGGATAAATCATTTTAAATTTAAATTTTCTTTTTAAAAAGAATATAAATTTCAATAATTCATTGCTTTCTATATTAAATTGGTTCATTCGTGCTATATTCTAATTGTATATGTAATTTTTATGGACAAATTTATTGAAGGAACTAATAAAGTTGTCGTTTTAAACTCATGATTCCATTTCTTCTTTCAAATTTATTGAGATTCCCTTTAATTGAGTTATCATGTCACTAATTTATCTATTTCGTTCAGTCACTAATTAATTGCTCACAATTATATCAAAAATAATTTACTTACCATTTGAATCAAGTTAGCATGCAATTAAACAATCATAATTTTTAAATTTTCTCTACAGCAATATTGAAATGTTTATTTTGAAAGGGTTCTGGTAGTTTTGCATGCAAATGCAAATTTTCTTTTTAAATTCTAAAGCATTTGAATGCGAAAAAAAAATAGGTTAAAAGGTATTTAAAAAAAAACAAAAAAATTAAATTAATATGCCTTCAATGTTGTATGGCATTTTATTTTAATCAAAACGTAAATTTCAAGAAAAATGATGTTTTTGAATTCGCCAGATGTATACAAACACTATCGTTGAGAAAATTAAGATTTTGATTTTCATGTAATTTTTTTAATTCAAATTTCTTTCAAATTAAAAACTTGCCAAAAATACCATTTTATTTGTTATAAAACTACTAGTTTTTCTTTTTCTAAAGTTCAATGAAAGCTTGAGTTCTATACTGCTATGATCTTGAGGTAAAGAAGACCAAACATATTTGATTTTTTTTTAATTTTTAAAATACTTCGGAGCATTTGGTGAAAATATCTATAATAATTTCTTTTTCTCTTAAACTAGTAGTTTATTTGAAAATTAACTCTCTTTAATTTACTTGACTTGTGCAGGTAAAGTGACAGGCACCGATTCTCTATTTTTTTTATACGACCCAATCGTTTCATAATAAATTTATTTATATATTATTTGATATTTTTCAATAATTATTACTTTTCCGAACCAAAGAAGTGTACACCATTATAAACGCTACATATTATTCAATAACTATTAAGTTTATTGAATTTCTTAACTTCACCAGTGAGAAATATTTTTACAAGTAATGTAATATATTTTTTGGATATGCTACCTGAAAAATTCTTCAAATTCTCAAACCAGTGCTCTTCAAGTATGCACTTTCCATATTTAAATAATCATTCTACGCATTTTTTTGAAAATTTCATTTCAAAATTTTTGCTGAAAAAATTCCAAAAATTAATCCCATTCTGTATTAAGCTAAGCCACACCTTTAGTATCACTATTTGTAATTTTACCAACATTTTATATATTGGTAAATTAGTAGCATATATACCTTACTTTCTAAACTATTTTTTGAATGCTAAACTATTCATTTAGTGTGATTATGATACTTATCCGAAATATTGTTCTGATAGAATTTTTAATATTGCTTGAACTTACTTTTGAATTAAAAAATTTAATGAACTTTTTTACTAATTTTCAATTATTTTTATAATTTCACAATTATTCGTTCTTAAAGCAAAATTTTGGGTTTAAATGGTGCTTTTTCATTAAGTTGAATGCATTTAAAGAATAATCTTAATAACAATTTATTTAAATCTAGACAATGTCTGAATGTTTATCAATTCAATATCTAAAAATTTTCTGGCCTAAAAAAATAACCTTTAAAAAACAGGTTGATTGCCAAATAAACATTATTGAAATGTAATTAAAAGGCATTGAAGTTTTTTTTAAATAAATTTCATGGCAAAGAATTTTTGAAATATTATTGAATGAATAGACCTTTGATCTATTTAATAGTCAGATGTTGTGGCGTGAGATCCATCTATATATAATCACATTATGAAACTTAATATAAAAAATTTAGCTTTATGGTTAATGTTTAATTATCATAAATTAGCAATAAGATAGGCCATTTTAATAAGGGTAAAAGTATTCTAGTCAAAAATTGAAAAATATTAACACAAAATAATGATTTCTTGTAAGAGAAAAAATTGAAATTTTTTTGGATTTCAAAATGATCGAAAAGTGCATGATAATCCTAGAAGTAATTTCTTATTCTTTAAAAAATCTAATACTAATGATTAAGAAATTTTTGATTGCATTTGAAAATAAAAAGAAAATTAAGAATCTTCAAGAAATCGAAATCATTTGATAAATTTTATATAATGTATTTAGTGGTAATTTTTTTGAAGACATTTTTAAATATATCAGATTAATGATAAAAACAAAGTAATAGAATTTTCTGAATTAAAATCAAATATATCAAAGATGAAATTTTTTTTACCCATATTTGATTATTCAAAATCAAATTTGTGTTTATTTTTTGTTTGTATAAACATTAACAAATCTTCTAATATTTTAGAAAAGAATGTAAATAAATATACAATTATCATTGTTCCAAAAGGTTAATTATTAAGATGCATATGATATTAAGACAGAAATCAAATGCAAAAATTTTTATTTTTATGCAACTAAATAAACAAAATATTTTTTCTCATTCAAATTTTTTATTTTTTTATCAGCATTTGAATTTTTTATTTTTTGTCCTCAAATTTTAAACAAAAGAACATCTTTATTGAAATGAATAATTTTTACTCTCTTATCCTTAAAAATAAATTTCAAATTATTCATTTAATTTGCAAATTTTTAAAATAACTTGAAATGCGAAAATAATTTTTAACTTTTTCTGAGTAGTTTCATTTTGTTAATATTTATTACAAAAAAAAAATTTTTTTGAGAAATTCTCAAAAAACATATCGGAATTTTGGAAAATAACTATAATTTCTAAAAATTTTAGATACTTTATAATTTAAGATTCAAATTAAGTATTAATTTGAATTGATTGAAAGTCGAATTGCAAAGAATTTTAATATTTATAATACACACGAAAAAAAAAGCGAATATTTAACCTGTCGAATATATGATGTATTAGGAAAAAAAAATTCACTTATTAGCAGAAACGGATTCGAATCAGTGTAATTTGAAAAAGTAATTTCAACATTTAGAATGTCAATTTATGATATTTAAATTAAAATGAAAATTTTAGTCTTAAGAACTACGATATTTTTTTAATGACCATATTAAACTCATTGTTTAAATTTCAAGAAATAACGATATAGTTTGTATCTTTCAACTCATTTATTAAAAATTAAAGGCTTATTAATTGATCGATTTAAAAATGCTTTTTATTTTTTTTTGAAGAAATAAGTTTATTATTTGAATCTAGATAATAGAAAAAAAATTTCTGATATTACTTAATTAGAAAATTTAAAAAAAAAATACGAATCTCTAAAATAATTCTTAGTGATACACATTCTTCATCGCTTGTTAAAAAAATTTTTATTTTATTTTTATTTTATTTAAAATTAGCAGTTTGAATGAGGAAAATGTTGAATTATATCAACCTTGCCAAGTCATTAGATTTAATATAACTAGGTGTCGTTCTTGAATCCTACAAATATTTGTTTAAAAGTAGCGCCAAAGCCTGCTACATGAACAAGTAAAAAAGAACTGCTTTTGGAAGAGGCAAGAAGTTCAGTAATTCATTTGTGTTATTTTTCCGAAGTTGAGCAGAAGCCAAGTGATCTGAACCGTGCATTTTCAGAAAGAGTATGTTCATCTTTTCTTGAACTTTCTATCGAATTTTAACCAGGTTGCATCTCTTTGATAATGCAAAAAAATTTTTTTGAATATGTAAAAAAGTTTTTTTTTTTTTTTTTTTTTTTTTTTTTT